>SOPF01027166.1:122378-134992 GCA_012979155.1 Hypericum perforatum | reverse complement strand
GACCACTCAACTTTCTCTTCTCTTCTATGTGCATGCTGCCATTGTGGCCTCATTAGCGAGGGCCGTAGAATTTTCAGGCAGATGACAAATGAATTTGGAATCAAGCCTAGAACTGAACATTATGTTTATTTCGTAAGGCTACTTGGTATGGCTGGGAAATTGGAAGAGGCATACGATTTTATTATGTCTTTGACAAAACCAGTGGATTCGTCCATTTGGGGGGCACTGTTAGCATGCTGCGCCACTCATGAAAATTCGAAGCTGGCAGAAGCTGTGGCCCGTCAGCTCTTTGGCAATGAACCAGATCAAGCCCGTTATATAGTGATGCTCTCCAACGTTTATGCAGGTGATGGGAGATGGGATTATGCAACTAGGACGAGAGATAGCATTACAGATGGGAACTCCAAGCTACCAGGGTGTAGTTGGGCCTCGAGTAATTTCAGTTATTGATGAGTTAACAGACGTTAATTGCCACTCGATGTGCCATTTTATTATTCGATGAAGATTCCAAAAAAGATAAAAGGCATTACCATCTGTGCTATCATGTCTTTTTCTTGTTCTTTTCAAGCTTCATCTGCACTGTAATATTCGAACATAAAGCATCAACCTGAAGCTGATCAAAGCATTGAGGATAAACAGATAGTTCGAGTTTGCAAAAACCAATTGACATCAGCAAAGAACTTGTGTCGACATGTTAGGCTGTCAATGATGCTCGGGCAGACTAATGTTTTGACTTGGCTAATATATAAGGTCACTTAAACAGTTGGACAATGACTTGGGTTTCTAGTATATAGTGCAAGGTGATCTTGAAACAGTACGTTGTTGTGTGATTTAATGATCACAACGTCACCGCAAGCTGATACAGTAGTTTGTGATGGGATCAAGCCTTTATTAATTCCTAGACATTCCAGCCTAGGGAAAGTAGTATTATCACCAGAACGTACAAGCATGATTCTGGACTTAGAACATCTGAGTTCATAAATAAATCATCACCGTTAATCTATGCATGGATAATAAAAGAAAAAGTATGCAACCAATCAGCATAGATTTACTCGTCAGGTTTAATCTGAGAATCTTCGCAGTTGGAAGTGCTGGTGCATTGGGGAGCATGGGAACTGGCTATTGAAGTCACCGCAGACATTGGGAGAAATGATATGACAGGAATGTTGCTGATCTTGTAGTTTTCTTCCCCTCCATCAGGCTTTAACCTCTTTGCAAGATCATCGAGCAATGGGAGCAAATCCAACTGCTTCATTGTGGTAACAAGCTGCAGACCTTCGGGGAGCATCCTTAGGCGCAAGCAGTTATGGAAGTGGAGGTACTGCAAGCTCGGTAGAGCTCCCTCTCCAAGCTCTGTCCACTCCTCTAGCACATGAGAAGCGATGCTGAGAACCTCAAGTTTGACAAATCTGCCAGCCCTGCAGAACTCTTTTCCTATCCGTTTTGCATCGTAAGCATGCCACAGGGTCAAATTCTTCAAATTTGGTAGGCCCTCAAGCACCAACATAGGACTCTCAGATAAATGGGAGTAGCCTAGTCTCAGTTTTGTAAGGTTTTCCATTGAACTAAGCCAGCTTGGCATATTTTCCAGAAGTCCCTCCAGTTGAAGCTTTCTCAGGAGAGGAGGGGGACGGAATGTGTTCGATATACGAAGATGATGTTTGCTACAAGGACGCTTTGCTTCAAGTGACAAACTAAGAAGACCTTGCATCTCCATCAAGGACTCGTATAGCTCGGTGAGATTTTCATCATCGAAATCCATAATTCCCAGTCTTCTGAGCTGTCTGAGCTCACTTAGTTCTCTTGCCGTGTTACTACTGACATAAATTCCCGTAAGGGTCAGCAGCTTTGTTAGTCTAACTATGCCCTCCGGCAGCCTCATACCGCTAACACCAACATTTTTGAACATTTTCAGGTGCCTGAGGCTTTCCATATGTATAACAGCAGATGGCAACACCGTCAGATGCCCACACCATCTGATATCCAATGTCTGCAGGGATTGCAAGTTAAAAAGTCTCAATGGAAGTTCACTCACATCAGTGTTTTTCAAGCAAATATAAGCAAGGAACATCAACTCTCCAACTTCATCAGGTAGTGTCTTAATCTTGGTGTCTTCTAGATCTAGCACTCTCAAGAATTTGGCCCATGACAGATCAAGCCAGTTGCCTTCTGAAAGGTCTTGTTTCCCAAAAAGAAACAAAGATCTTGGTCGGAGACCGGCTATTTCGGATACAACTTTCTTCATGTTTGAGGTTAGAATACGGCATGATGATGGAGTGTTTATAGAATCAGAAGATGCTGAAGTGGCCAGAATTTTTTCGTGCAGGAATTCCCGGCAGGAAGGGGAAACCATAAATGTGAGTCCGCTCCCCGGGTGTTTATTCTGTAGTAGAAGCATCCCGTGGCTAACAAGTTCCTCGATATATCCTTCTGCTACATCCTCCAAGGTCTGTCCAGCTTTTTCTAGCACCAAGTTTTCTGCTACTGCTAGCCTAATCAATTTACCCTTCGGTAACCAGTGATTTCCAGGAAAAATGCAACAATACAGTAGAAGAGGGTGCACGTAATAAGGTAAGTTGATAAGCTTTGACCTGAGGTCTGAAGATGATGCAGGTGTCTCACCTTCAGCTTCATGGTTTTCGGATTTCTCTCCTTCCCAGAGACTGGAACTATTCTGCATCATTATTTCCCGAAGCATCTCCGTAAGGTGAGATTGTATCTGCTCCAGATCAATCCGGAAGCTCTCTGTCAACTCCGACATGCCGATCCCGCGCTGCTGCTGTATCTGAACAAGGAAGTCATCGAGCTGGTTATCCAGGTCTCGGAGCAGATGCATGAGCGCGTATACCCAGTTAGCATAAAGCGCATCAGTTTTTCCGCGGCCTCTCCTCTCGAGAGACCCGGCGATCGCTCTGAGGAGTTCTTTTACATTCTCCAGGCCACCTTCAAACCCAGTGAGCGCTTCGGTCTTCGCACGAGCTAGCGACTCCAATCTTTGGATGGCGAAAAGAGGTAGGGCCTTCGCCATCTGATCCGAGGGAGGCCGGGGTCTTTCTATGATGAAGTCGGTAGGTAGTTGAATGTTTTATATCCACCTTGACATATTGCTTCCTTCGCTGCAACATCTGAAAATGACTTCGAAAATACAGAACAAACACTTGCAGCCACTTCCAGTGAATGTGGGATAAAGATCCTGGAAATTTACGTCCTTAATCCATTCCACGTCAAAAACTTTGGAGATCCTGCCGGCTGTTGTCTTATACTTTGGACCCTTCCTAAACTTTGTTTAAAATCATTAATATATACTAATTAAGGGAGATCTTGTGTTGATCGTAGTGCGCATTCTGCCAAAATCCGATTTTTAAATGTGTTTGGCCGAAAATAATATTAGGATGAGCAATTTTCACGTTACAACCTTGTATTTTAATCTTTCCAGAAAAATTAAGGGAGATAATACTTTACCTATACTTGTAAAAACAATACTATTTAGTATGTAGTTATAAAAATTACACATACAAACAATTTTTTGGGCAGCCGGTTATATAAATAATTGGTTGTCAATCAGCTAGTGGTACTTGATTCGCTGATTAAGATGGGCAATTTGTACAACATCAAAAGTGCTGATTAAGATCAAATACAATGCGAGCGTAGAAATTAACTACCAAAATTAATATTTTTCTTTAAAAAGTTGTAATATAGTGTAAGATTAAATAATATTTTAAACGTGTCCCTTAAATGTACTTTCAACAACATTTGAGACAAAAGCATGTTGGTTGATCGCACGAAGTTTGCATTTAATTTAATTTCTAATCTTCCAGCTGATGTTCCCCAAGAGTCATTCCGTTGGTTGGAATATGCCAAGCTAAACGCTGGAGGTGAAGAATCTACTCAATCAAGAAGAAGCCCCTCTCGGAAATTTGTCACTTAATCCCAAAAAAAAATAATCTGATATAACAAGGCGAAGAACACTAAAATCCATAGCATCGGAACACCGAAGGAACGTAAATTTTGGTAAGTTGAATCTAAACATTTTACTACATTATAGTTTAATCCACTAGCACATTGTTGTTTTGTGGTTCAAAAAGGTTTAATCAAGTAAGACATAGTTGTATCTAGTATTTCTCAAAAAGTAATACATATTCCTCTGATTGACAATTTACTATTTGGATACATTTTTTGGACAAAAGTAATCCTATGTATAACTATGTAAAAAAAATATTTTTTATTTTTAATTGTTGTGAATAAATAAAAAATAATATGAAAAAATCACCTCTTATTATTTTTTCATGTGAATTTTTTGTTATTTTTTCAATTTTTAATTTAATGATGTGCAAAAGAATACATCGGTCAAATAGTAAAATATCAACTAGATCTATGTCGTTTACTCGGACAATTTAAATTATGGAATAGTGGTAACAAGTTAGTCAAATTATAAGATACTAAAATATTTTTACCATCTAAAAAATGATCCACCTTATAATCAGATTCATGGTGAATTCAAGATATACGAAATTGAGCACTTGAGACATAATTTTGGAGCCAATTCATAACTTTAAGCCCAATGAAAAATAAATAAACAATGTGAGGGACCTGGTAACAGCTAATTTCGAATGCACAATGAAGCGGTAGATGTACGGTTCTATTGTTTTTTAAATTTAGTCTATTTTTTTTAAAAAAAATTAGTCTATTAATTTTAAATTCTCAGAATTTTAGACGAATTTGACTTTGTTCTTTTACTAAACAAGATTTTTCTTTATTTGAATTGACGATCTCTTAAAAATAAAATAAAATAAAATTAGTTGGAATCCATACCCATATGCATATTAATTTTTTTTGGAAGATTTTGTGTAACCGTAGTCCGTAGGTCCACTAACAAAACCAACTCGACTTTATTGTGAACACCGACGAGGTCTGTACTTCTTATGCCCTTCTATTTGCAGTTAAATCGATTTTAAGTTACACAACTGTCAATTTGGAAGATTCTCGTTGTCATGGTGTGTGGGCCAGGCCCGAATAGGGACTTCACGAAATGGGCCTGTGGAATTTGAAGTCAACAAACCCAGGTCATGACTCATGATGGAAGATGGATGCCATAAAGATGGAACTCTTCCGACATCGGATTATCCATCCCCATTTGAGCCTTAGACCAATCTATTTAATTTTTAAACAAAGCCAAAAAAAAAAATAAAATTGGTGTATCTTAATCCGAAGGTTCCACCGAAATATGAATTTTTATTAAACATCGAGAACACTTTCGAAAGAATGGAAAGTGGAGCCAGGAGGTAGTTACTTAAAAATGTATATTAGAAAACGAAAAAAATAAGTTTATCTAATTTCAAATAATTTTTTTAAAAAATATTTATATACAGCCTCAAACCTTAAGTATATGAGAGTGGTGTGAGAATAACCAAATACATAAAAAAGATTAATATATGTTAAAATTGTCATACATAATTCAATTTTTTTAAAAAAAAACTAGGATGATGTGTATCGGTAGTCATCAAACTGCTGTTTTTGAACTGTGAATCGTGTGGTCATTAAGTGAACTAGAGAGCGTATAGGTTGTCTATCTTATATTGTTAGGACATCAAAAGTATAAGTTCATATGTGAAATATACCCATAACAAATAATAACAAGAACGAAGATTACACTATATACATGGTTCAATTAGCTGGTCGACATACACGGAAACGAGACAATTATTACTACAATATACAGAGATATATGATATTGTCAAGGTTATTTCTGAAAGATAATTTTTATATAATAACCTTATCAAATAGACTTCCTAAATTTCCAAGATATCTTGGGTCCTTAAACTACGAGAACTTTGTGTTGCTGGGTGATAGAGCTCTGATCATACCTCTTGGAACAGTATATATAATTACGTGATTAATACAGAATACTCATCCATTGCGTACCAAAATCATTTCGAGAGAATTTTATATTCTTGCAAAGGAGATTTTTTTTTTCTTGGGTATTCAATTGCCCTAGTGGCTAGTGGCTCGTCTGGATGAATTACTGACAACTGGGAAAACTGCTGAAATGATTGACTTTTCCGGGGGCAAGTATGAACTGTATTCAAGTTAATTTTCCTCCAAAGAGCGAATGTACTGTTCCGATAGTGATTCTTTTAATCTCGAATATACCAAAAGCAAATTATGCGATTTTTTATAGTAAATATTACACTATGCTATGATCTAAATCATATTTTAAATTTGTATAATTTTTGTAATGTTCCACGATTTGATCGACTATCTCTACAAATTAATACAGATTTTTTTCAATATGTTTTGTTTTCACCCACATGCACCCGAATAAAATTGCAAAGAAATTATACATTATGATCATACTCTCGTCCAAATGTATTTAACTTTGAAATTTTTTTAGGATGTGTTTTAAAAAAGTGTTATTCGTGTGGATAATATCAACTAAATTATTTAAATATTTTAATGAGTACATACGAGTATCATACTTCTTGTGACATTAAATTACATGCAATTGTAAAATACATTATTCCTTGTATCGAAGATTTCAGCTAGGGTGACACGCATAAGTAGGCTGCATATGATTAACATTATAAGCAAAAGCAATCATTTAGATGCCTCTCTAATATAAACATCGAATCTTCGACTTTAGCCCTCGTATGAACAACAACCCACTTCCACTGCCTCAAGTGGAACGGAATTAGGATCCTCAAAGTACTCCACTGGAAAAACTCTCATAAGGTGACATAAAATTACGTAATTTTGTTAATTTTTTATTAACTTCATAACGTTGATTAAAATTTCGTTAGAATAACTTTGTACCGATTTATAAAAAATTATTCCAGAATTCGACTTCAATTTTTGGTAACTGAAATCACATAAGATGATTGAGCACTCATTTGTTTGATAGTACTTTGACACCAAAATGAGTAATACATCTACTGGTGGTACATAATAGATATTCCTAGATTAAATAGAATCTGATCATTCCCCGATTGTCTTAAGTACACAATCTCTAACATCGACTTCTACACCACTAAACTATGTTTGTAAGAGACAAGAATTGCAGGTACTCAAAGTCATCGCGGTAATTGTTACATGTCATGACTACTTAGATATATATTTGGTTTTATAATTTTTGATATCCAGTTTTTCATTGAATTGATTATTTCAACTTGAGCCAGATAAAACTTTAAAGAGTAAATTACCATCCCGTCCCTCTCCTTTGCTTAAATTACTATTTTTTTCCCTACTGTTTCAAAAATGATGATTTCGTCCTCCAGATTTGATTTAATAGCACTCTAAGGTCCCTGATGCCGGAATCGGAAAAAAACTCCGGCGACCGGAGACCTGAAATGACCAAATTGGCCCTCCCTCTCCCTCCATTCATCTTCCTTCTCTAACTTCTCTTCCTTCTCCGGTTCTACACATCGATATGGAGGAAGAGGGAGGGGTAATTTGGTCATTTCAGGTCCCCGGTCGCCGGAGTTTTTTTCCGATTCCGGCACCAGGGACCTTAGAGTGCTATTAAATCAAATCTGGAGGACGAAATCATCATTTTTGAAACAGTAGGAAAAAAATAGTAATTTAAACAAATGAGAGGGACGGGAGGGCAATTTACCCAACTTTAAAAGATAAATTTTGTATCCAAAGAATTTAATCAAAAAATTTAGTTAAATTAAAATAATTGTTTCACCGATTCATTTGGTATTATTCAGATGTATACGTATGTAACAAAACTATATATACATGCAACGTTCTTTCTTTATAGTACCAATCATAAATGTGTGGTTTCTTTAAATTATTTTCAAAAGATCATACATGTATAGAGGACAGGTGACACAGTATAGAAACGTACCAACATTATTATTTTTTATATTAGTTTCTCTTTCCCTCAGCCATACATATTACATACCATGGAGATATAGAAATAGTTGGCTACAGTGGAGGAGGAAGTGATTAGAAAGGGAGGGGGGGAAATCGGAGACATCCCCACGCCCCTGTTGTTATTATTAGACGCAACGTCATAGTCATTCTTTTCAGTGTGCTCTTTCTATTTATTTTACCTAATTAATATATGCACTATTAAGTCAATTAACTTAAATATATTCTAAGGGAAATTATTATAGATGATAAAGTTATTCCAAACAGTTAGCATTATTTAATTTTTAAATGTTCGAATTTATAAGCTTGAGTTATAACAAAGAAATGAGTTGATCTAAACTCATTATTTTTCTTCTATTTATCTTCCTTGTCTTTAGCCTCTATTCCTTTCTCTCCATCCACTAACAATGTTCCTTTATCTCCGCTTCACTCCTCTTGTCTCTTTTCTTCCCCAGTTTTGCTAAACCACCCTTTCCTCTCTCTCTCTCTCTCTCTCTCTCTCTCTCTCTCGCTCTCTCTCTCTCTCTATTCCTTCCGGTGTTTAGGGTTTCCTGGTGGACACATAATCGTGAAGCTTTCCCTTTCACCGGCTGATGCGTCTACCTTTTCCAATAGATCCCTAAGAGAGGAAAAAGGTACTGCTCTTTCCATCCTATCTCACACCAGGGAAAACCTAGATCACAAACAGGTAAGATATGCATATATGTGTAGCTTCTTACTTGTGACATACTACTTATCTCTGCTTTTGTAGTTTTGTGGGTGAAGCTAAAGGCTAAAGAGATACTATAAACCCTTTTTGTTTGGTGAAAGCTCTAATATTTAGAATGAAATATTGTCGGACTTATATGCTAGTGGCTGTCACAACAATTTTTTACATAGATTGAGTCTTCGGCTCAAAACTTTATTAAATGAATCAAAGTTTTTTACACTTAGATCAATTTTAGATTTGCTACTATATAGCCATTTGGGTTAGAGACTCTGGCTTTTAGGGCAAACAAGGGTTTGAAGAACCCCTGACTATGTCTGCGAGTTATATACTATCCAGATCCCAAAGGTTGAGCTGCTGTATCAGCACCCAAGAGGAAGTTCCAATGATACTCTGATTAATTTCAGAAGGGAATTATGGGTTAATAATTGCTGATGATGCACACTGGAAAATCTCTGCAAGAAGTGTATATCGTAATAAAAAGTCACTGACAGTTCCTGAAGGATTTTTAGACAAGACAAAATCTCTCAGGCAATTTTCGGTTGGATCAAATATAACTAATTTTTGACAAGTTTTTTCATAAACATAATGGTTAAGAAAAGGCCAGTAAAGAAAAGGAAACAACACAAAGTTATTTACTCGAATCAGCACAAATAAAGGGGTTTTTTATGAGATCAAACTGATATTAATTATTAATTCATTTTGAGTTTTTTCAAAAATATCATTTTGGGTAATTTTACTGGTACCAAATAAAAAATAGGGTTTCTTTTCTATTAGTGTTTCTGTATGGTATACATGGTAGTTTTCGAAGATATTATATATATAGAGGACTAATCTCCGATGCTTTTTTCCATGTGATCGAAGTTATACTTTTTTACTTCTTAAAAATTGTAGTTAGATAAAACTATTTGCAAAGTCCACCAAACAAATTGCAGCTTAGCTTGGATCTTTTGCTTGATTGGTGTTTAACTTAAAACATAATTTGGCTTCACCGGTTATATTCTTCTTGACTATTTGGTTGGGACTCTTTTCTTGTATCTTTTATCATCTGGTAATATATTCTTCTTACCAGCAAGAAAATTCCAGCACAGAATTGCACTTTTAAGTAAGATGGTGGCTCATTCTTACGCATGACAAACTTGATCCACAAGAGCATAGTTCGAGAAAACACACCGAAAGAACCGAAAACGATTGAAAAGGCTAGAGACAAAAATAGGAAGAAGTTTTGACTTTTGGACGACCTTCGGTTGAATCCCCTAAGAATAAGAATGTCTTCTATTTTATTTGTAAAAAGATACAGAATAGTCTCTTTTTTTTGGTGCACAAAGTAGATTGTCTTAGATCTTTACATCTTGGACAACATATAGATGAGTCTTTGGAGAGGTTTTTTTTTTGGGGATAAATCTAAGCTGAGTTAATCAATTAAAGTTGGTGAAAATGATAAATGAGTTACCAATAAAAAATAATTATTGGGAGTCTTTATAATAAAATCTTAAAGTAAAAATAAAGATTCTTATAAAAATTAAAATGAAAAGTATTGAATCTCTTAATTAAAATTTCAAAAGTACATGAAGCAAATAAAGGAACTGTAATGTATGTTAGATATCATGCTGTCAAGCAAATACAAAATTGACAGAAAGACTTGCAAGAACTTTATTTCTTTTGATAAGTGAAATTATTTTATTGCTTCAAATAAATAGTCTTACTTGCCTAACGATGGAAACTAGTTACTTATTGAGCACAAGCATGGAGTTCTCCATGTTTACTACTAGTTAAAAAAAATGTGTAAAGAAAAATCTTAAAAGCAAGAAAGATTGCTAAAATAAATTTTATCCCGCAAATAAAATAAAAAATAAATGATAATAAGGTTAATGAAAGTTTTGAGTTTTGAAAGTTGCGATCAAAATTCAGCGTACAATTGTGTTTTATCCTCGCTTAATAAACAAAAATGGTCAATGTGTATGATCATATTCATTTTACAGAGAAATTAAAACAAAAATGGCATCATCAAGCTCATACAACTCACCTTGCGCGGCCTGCAAGTTCTTGAGGAGGAAGTGCATGCCCGGCTGCATCTTCGCGCCCTATTTCCCACCAGAGGAGCCTCAGAAGTTCGCCAACGTCCACAAGATCTTCGGCGCGAGCAACGTGACCAAGCTTCTCAACGAGCTCCTCCCGCACCAGAGGGAGGACGCCGTGAACTCCCTGGCCTATGAGGCAGAAGCGCGGATAAGGGACCCTGTCTATGGCTGCGTTGGCGCCATCTCCTTCCTCCAGAGGCAAATCCAGAAGCTCCAGAAGGAGCTTGATGCTGCCAATGCTGACCTAATCCGCTTCGCCTACAATGATATCCCATCCGGGTTGCCAGCTCCACCAACTCCCAACTCCCTTCATACTAATAGAAGGATGGCTAATGACCCTCATCCTCCTCCTCCGGATGCGCCTGGTTTCGCTCTTCCTTATGGTTCGAATCCGTGGAACATCGATTTTTCGAGTGGAATGGGTGGTGGAGGAGGAGAAGGGAACATGTGAGGTTGGTTGTAACGAAAGAGAATGGTCTCTCTAGGGTACCTATGGCTAAGGGAGCTCGATCTCGCGCATGGCCTGCAAAGGAATTCTGTTGGTCTGCTTTGGTATTATAAGATTTCTAGCTTGGTAGCCTCACATGGAGTGTTCTTGGCTAGAAGAAAAACTTGATTTATTAAATAAGCTCTATTGTTACCCGACGAATGTTAATAATTGGATCGTTCCAGATTATAATAATCATAATTAATTGTGAGTGTCAGAGATTATCGATGGTTATCGCTTTTTAGGACTTAGGACTTAATTTGCACCGTTTTGATAATGCTGTTCTGGAGCATGAGTTGCATAACATGCATACCTATATGTGTGCGTGAAGCTCCTGTTTAGCTTATTATCATTAGTATTTATTGAGAGAGTTTTACACATTCAAATCAATTTTTGAGTTGAAAGTTTCATTACTCAATTTTGTTTTAAGTATTTGGATACCAAATAATTTTAATTTTTTTTTTTAGATTGATTGTGTTTGTTACTCCATGAACAAGTATAGTGTTGTTATTACCATCATCATCATTATTCTTATTTTAGTTGGTAAATTTTTATCAGCGGATATATGAGCCCTAATATGTTTAGTACTGCAGTTTTAGGAACCGAATTGTAGTTGATAAAAGAGGGAAAAAAATTTTTCCTACTAGATTAACACTATTCAGTCTGAAGTTGCTCATAATTTTCTTTGCACTATGCATTGTTTTTAAGCAAATAACGAGGGAGAGTTGTGTGGTCCTGCTCGGCTCAAGTCAATTGATCAATATATTTGTCAGCATTAATATTGTTAGCTTTCAGAAGAGAATCGAACGATAGATAATAAATAAAAACAACGGCCAGCCTCCTTTATCAAGCAATCTAACCCATATATTGACCAAATTATTGTTGCCGCTAATTTTTTTCACATATTATTCTGACAAATATCGAATTGACTAATTTAAATTTAAATTTGAAAATATTTGGTTGACAAAAACTCAAATTTAAAATATTTTTAGTTAATAAAAGTGGATATCGGTAGAAAATAACTGGTATGTTCCAAATGCTGTATAGCTTTTTAAACTCTTTTCCGCTAAAATATAGTCAAGGTAACTATAGATATAACAGTAAGAACTTTTGATGTTTTATGAAAAGGAAGTCTCGAATATTGCATCAAAAGATGAATATGAGAAAAGGGAGTCCTGTTTTCTAAATTGGTCAACTTATAACACAAAGAGCGGCGCAGTTTTAGTTGATAAAATTTTGACCGAATATTAATCATATAATCCATACCGGAATTCAAAATATTGAGGTATTTAATTTTATATTCAAAACATTGAGGCATTTACTTTTATGAATTTTCTATACTAAAATAAACACATCCGAATACACATACATGATTGATTCTCGACAATTTCGTGATCTTAATCAGTTGGATATTAGTAAGACAGAGAACATCCATTTCAAATCACACGACTTATTACAAAAATATAAT
>SOPF01027166.1:95558-122368 GCA_012979155.1 Hypericum perforatum | reverse complement strand
TCCAAGAGAATCTGCCCTATTTTATAAAAGGATATTAGCATGAATATTGATTCGTAAGACTGTAAACATATTTTTTAATATGATGTTAAAACAATATTTTTATATATTGAAAGGTCAATGTGTAGCATGCTAATCTTATTTGCTATAGGCTACACACAATCCTGAGAACAGTATTAAAAATTGTGAAAAACAAGAATGTTCTAATTGACCCTTTGTATGAAAAGTGGTGTAGTAGTATCTACATTTATATAGATACTAATACTATATATATACATATATAATACTTACTAAACCTAAAAACAAATATCAAATTTCCAAGTCAGAGCAACTCCGGTCATACATCGTAATTCGTCATCCGGTCTATGAATTTCTCAATTCCTCGATCCTAATGGCCTACATTTCAAATTCTCCTCGCCTCGCCGAGCCAACCTGCCGGCCTCTGTCGCTTAAAAGCGGTTGTCTGCCTCCTTTCGTTTCAAGCTCGATGTCCGGCCACCACATTACTTGTTACCACTTTGGTAGTCTTATCTATAAAATTAAATAATTTACCTATCTATTGTGTGAATTTTTTAGATTACACATTACAATTCTAATGTCTTATATTAGATGGGATGCCCATTATCCTCGCACTACCCTGCATAAGTCCATGGATACTATTATTTATAGATGTTAATTTCTTTCCAAGCTTGTTGTTAAGCTTCGGCTACTGGAAAGTATTGGCGACCCTTAAGTTGGGTCGTCGTCCAAGCAGAGACATGATCATGTTCCTACCGCATTCCACCTGCCGCCAGCATCCGCTGCCTATTCCCAAAAAATCACACCAGCCACCGTTTTCTCATATAAATTTTATTTTCTATAAGTAATTTTTTGTTGTGGATCATGATGATTCTGTTGGAACAAATATTAGTAAATTATGATATAACATGCATATAAATAAAGGTTAGTACATAATATAAAAATTAGGAAATAAGTATTCTTACGACACAGTTTGCACAACTGTAAAAATGTTACCTCTTCGTGTCTTATGTTCTTTGATAATAGTCCTCCTCGAACTTCGGATTTACTCCTGGATGAGACCACAATTTAACCGTGTGCTCTTAAACTCTTATTACCCACCTTATAGCTCTAGCCTCCATTCTCAAGGTACAATGCCCAATCACAAGTGCAATAAGAAACACTATTGCACTCCTTTCGAACCTTTGATGGTGTAAAACTCCGATACCAATGAGATATGCTATGATCTAGAGAGGGAGAGGTGGAGAGCTCAAGGAAGAGTGTGAGCTGATAGTATCCTTAGAATGGAGGAGGGGAGCTCCTTTTATAGGGAGCTTAGGTCTCCAACATTCAATTTCACAATAACTACGACCATTAACAATGTGAGTAAATGGGTGGTTACAAGACCATAAAATCTCATATTAACTTGGTGGTTATTCTCATTAATTTGACCAAAAATTAAATTCAAATGCCAACCATGATAAGAAGGTTGTAAAGCGTGGGCTTATCCCGGAGGAAACCCAATAGATTTATGATTAAAAATCGTTTCAATAGATCTGGCCTACCTCTAAAAAATTAAGACCTTTAACTTGGAACAATTCTCATAAATCCACAATCTAGCAACCTTTAACCATAACACTTTTTGGCCAATTTTTCATTCACACCGAGAATTGATTTTTGGCAAGTGTTTTATATCGCTACGAAACTTAGTCCACGAGTTTTGCAACGATCTCACAAACGCCCAAAACTATTTGGTGTGATCTCATAATATACTCATTTGTATTTAACTATCTCTTTCTTAGTTATAAACCAATTCTCCAACACATTCTTCATCCTATTCCTTCAAAATATTAATAAAGGAAGTGCTATTTTTGATAGGTAAATCCTATTTTTCTTAATATTTTCCTTGTCTATTTAGGGATATTTTTCATGGAAATCTTTATTTAGCACTGACCAGCGGATCGAACATAGTATATTAGTATTAGTTACTCTAGGATATACCCTATACAATTCACTACCGACCCATTGACCTGTGAATATCTGACTTTTCATATGAGATTTATTATGGATATTTTGGCGGTCTTACATTCTCTGTTTTATTTCTTTTACACACGAACGTATTGGGTTGGAGAAAAATATGTAAAGTCAAGGAAGTATAATGAGAAGGGATTCACAATCTTTCCATCCATCAAACATCATGGAAACTTTTCTCTGAAAGAACTGGGGAAACGTGAGAAATAAGCGAAAAGAGCAGAGCAGGTGGAACATGGCAGGTTGCTTTGTTTGTACAGGGCACGGTCTTGTTTATTAAGCCCCCCCTACACAAGGAAGTGAAAACTACTTTTTAGTTCATGGGGTTTGGGAAAACAAAAGTAGGGTTCTCCATTCCATCATATCAATTATTGGTTCGGTGTCTTTGATGTTCTCTAATACTATCCAGACTCCATTCCATCGTATCAATTATTGGTTCGGTATCTTTGATGTTCTCTTATACTATCCACACCGGCACTTGCGGAATATTTTTGTTACTGTAATTTTTTTTGTTGTTCATGTTAATTGCATGTGTTAAAGACTAGATCTTAAGACCACCCGCAGCGGGGAGGGCGCACGCCCTCGCCCCGCCACGTGGCAACCATGGATTGGGCGATGCGCCCTCCCTCTTTCTCTCTCCGGACGCCCTCGCGCGTCAGAATGGCGTCGGACGCCTTCGGGGGTACGGCCCGGTTTGGGCGACGTGGCCCGCTCTGATTGGGCCACGTCGCCCAGTCCGGGGTATTTATTTATTTTTTTAATTTTTTTTTAAAAATCGTAAAAAATTTAGAAAAAAATAGGAAAATTTATTTTTACCATTTTAAACTTTTTTGTTTGAAAAAAAAATTAATTTTTTATATAATTTTATACAAAATTTTGAATCCAAATAAATAGACTTTTGAGTTAAAAATTGTAAAAAAAATATTTTTAATTTGATGTAATTTGCTATAAATTATGTAATATGATGTATTAAACTATAATTTGCTATAAATTATGTCTTGTTATGTAATTTGATATAACTTTTGTATTTTCATGTAATTTAATACAAACCTAAAACCCTAAATCCTAACCCCTAAACCCTAACTCATGTACTAAATTATAAACCCTAAGCCCTAACTCATGTATTTAAACAATATAATATATTTAATTGAAACCCTTATGTAATTATGTAATTGTAAAAAAGGAATCGATTAAACTTATACATTAGTTTGAGATTATTGTAAGAATTAAGCAATTTATGTTTTTTTAATAAAATGTGTACATTAGTTTCTCATGTAATATATTTCATTTTCAATAAAATTTCAATTTCGAAAAATTGTGTGCTTCGATTTTTTATTTTGCTTTTTCGAAGTTACGCGAAAAAATATTCGAGTTTAATACAGTTAGCTGAATTTTAAAAAAAGCTGAGCTGAAAAAAAAGCTGATGTGGCTGTGGGCACGAGCACTATAGCAGGGGCACCACTGTGAGCTGAAAAACTGAGATCAAGGACATGCTGATGTGGCGCCCAAGGCACGGACTGTAGCATAAGCACCAATGCGGATGGTCTAATGTCTCTGCCGGCACGAGTAGTCTTATTCTCTTTCACATGAAAGAATAGGTACAACTTTAGAAAAAAATTTGGACTCGTTTTTCGAAAACTATGATAGATTCGAGGATATAATTGACTTATAATACTTAAAGTTCATGTTTGAATGTTATTTGTCAATTGGTTCGGTGATAAAATTCTTTCAATATTATGACGTCTCATATATGAGAATTTAAATTCAAACCATTTTAAAATTATTAATTAATAACAATTTAGTAGATGGATGTCTCCTTTATTTTGGAGAAATTTTAATGCTGTCACTGTGTATTATTGTTATGTCATTTAATTTGATATATAATGACTAATAGTAAAATGATCACTGAATTTCCCGAACCATTTTATAAGTCCAAATGTTTAATTATTGAAAGGTTCATCAAAGGAAATTTCGGAATCAAGTTCATCACCAAAAAGAAAACAAGGGAAAATAACACGGATGAGTCTCATTCGGAAGCCGAGTAAGCAGTGAGATTAGCAACGAATTTTGTGGAGAATGGATTGGGTGCTAACATTGTTCGAAATCTCAATAAATTGTGCCAATATTTTTTTCATTATAGGCATTTTTTTATGCGACAAATGTCTTTTTTTATTTTGTATTTTGTATATTTGTATATTTTTATTTTGTAAGATTGTGATTTTATTTATGTGATACTGATTTGTGTGATTTTTTTCACTTTAGTCTTATAATTTTTGGTTTTTGTTAAAAAATATCAATATGTGTATTTTTCATGATTTTTTTTTAACTATGATAATTCTTTCGCGCGATACCAACTAAAATAAATTTTTTATGTTATTTTTATGGTTTTTGAAATTTTCAAAATACCATGTTCGTATCATTCAAAAAAGATAATATTCCTGGTATCATCGAGACCAAAGTTATGTTCCTACCTTTTTCGTTTCTCCGTGTCAAACTTTGTAATGGGTAGATAGCTTTTATAAATTTTAGTAAAAATATCCATTTTCGCGATCTCCCCGCAAGTAAAAAAAGCTCAAGTTTCCATTCTTATTTTGTAAAGCTCAGTCAAATGATATCCCAAAAAAACTCCAACACAAAAAGTTACTCCTACCCATGGCAGCAAAAGATCTAAATATCAACCGGTTGACCATTTGATACCTAATTATGTGTTTTTGGCAGATTTGAAAATTCATAAATGGACAAATTTTCGTAAGTCATTCATGGCTGGATGGAAAGATCAATGGGGCTGCACCAGAAAAAGTAAGGAGCCATCGACAAGGTTGGCAACCACCTCGCTTTCAAAAGAGGTGATTATAAATTGTGAAGCAATCAAAATTCATAATTGTGCTAGAAATCACAGGGACCAAATCGTTGATGATCAAAGTTTCATAATGCAAGCTCAATCAACAGAAGTTAAGGAAATACATATTAGAAACTTCAACGATACAGACGTCCATGTCATGTGATTGCAAGAGTGTGTTTGATTATATAAATACTGATCTCGATAGGTTGGCAAACGTGAAAAGAAACTATCTTGGCTAAATTTAAAGTAAGGAAGTTATCAATAATTATTACGAGATAACAACATATTGTGACAATTAATATCTTTCACCCAATAATTTAATTATGTGTACGGACTTCCACATGCACAAAAGCTCATTCTTTTCGATAAAGCATGTAGATATTGCATTCCAAAACTGACATTTCTTTTGCTTTTTGTCTTTTTAATTCCCCGAACTGACATCTTTTGTTTTGGCCGAAACTGACTTCTTATCCCACACGTATAGTAAAGACGTCGACTACTTCCACTTTTATATTTCTACTGGAGCTTGAATCATATCACATGCAACATCCAATGTGCATGTACGTTCCCCCTGTTCCGGACAGAGAAAATCTCCAATTTTCTGTGCCTTTACAATTGGGTTATTCCCGGAGAATATATTGCTTAAGGTAGCCAATGATTAACCAACAAGTAACTACATCATAATTCGAGCTCTTTAAAACAACAATAATAAATATTTGTTGAAAGAATTTTATCTGATTTTAAAGATTTTAATTTGGATCTAAATATCTTAATATCTGGTGATAGTAAAAAATTGTAGCAAATGATTATGGACAAGTTGTTCCCAAGGTTGTTAAAATCTAGATTTAACTCCTAAAATGTTAAGATTTTACGATTCAAAATAGGCAAAAAGAGACATATCCCTGCAAAATCAAGATTTGAGTAAAATCTATGGAATCTCAGCTATAAATCTTAAAATCCTGAAA
Source organism: Hypericum perforatum (assembly GCA_012979155.1). NCBI lineage: Eukaryota > Viridiplantae > Streptophyta > Magnoliopsida > Malpighiales > Hypericaceae > Hypericum > Hypericum perforatum. Next base: position 116,536 of record SOPF01027166.1, on the reverse strand, counting down.
TCTACGATTTAAATAGTAATTTATTTTTATTTTAGAGTTGAAGTTTCCTAATTAAAGATTCATTTTATTGAAAATAATACCAAACTCTTACTTAATTTTTATATAGATATTAAATATTTATTAATTAGTATAATATAGATTGCCATGAGTATTTGTGACTTATTAGTAAATTTATTTGATGTAGATAGTTTGACAAAATTATGTTTTAAGATGATGTTTGAGACATTGTGACTTATTAGTAAATTAATATATGTATGTTACATTTATTTTTCTAATATATTTATAATTTTATCAATTATGTAAAATCTTACGATTTGTTGTACGATTTTACGCTCTACTTTTTTTTCCCTCAAACGTTTTCTAGTGAAATCCCAATTTTGACAACCTTGGTTGTTCCAATTACTTAACTTGCAATATACCAAGAAGGAAAAGCTAATAAATATGGGCAATACAATTATGCTCTAACTGATCGTATTCTTCTCTTGCTTTAGGCCATGGTTTGCAGAAAAGGAGACGGCGGATACCCGAATCAATAACAGAAAGATATATATGTACGAGTATAAAGTGTAGAATCCTTAGATATGGAAAGAATATAAGAATATATTTCTAAGAAACCTTATGATAGTTCACAATCTAATCATATATCTGCGCAGAAAGTGTGTCGCTTTGGAATATATACGTACAGGTATTTGACTTGGTGAATGTGACACACACTATTCATTAATTATTTATTAAACCCAGCTGAGAAAATGGCGTCCACGACTTCATGGCAACCATTTCCTTGCTCATTTTTAAGGGTTTTACTTTTTTTTTTTTGGTCAAGGAATTGGATAGGCTATCGGATCCACTGGGCCTCTTATTTATAGATTTTGGAAGTAGCCCACGTAAAATAGTGGCCCATTATGAACACTAACACCGCAACTCTACAGGCTTTTAGCCGATTACAACAAGTTCTAATGTTCCATGCTAAATCTAGTCTAAATTGACCGCTGTAAAATGACAAATATCGTTAAAGATAATTTTATGCCATGATCCAATTAACCTAGTTAACAACAATAAGTGTTGTAATTTAGACGAATTTGTCCCAAGTGATTGCAGGAACAAAATTTATTTTTTGTTGCGGAGGATTGAATCTTACCAAATGAGCCACTTACATGCATAATAAATGAGTCTGATCCTTTGACAGAGCCGCTCAAAACCTGTCCAAAGTTGAATCAGATAACACTTTTAAAAGATGGTAAAGCTTAACAATACTGCATTGCTAAAAAATTAAAACGGAAAACTAGTTAAAATAGAAAGAAAAATTAATATAACCAGATGGGCTTTATTGGACCATTAGTTTGCTTCCATGAAATGCTGATTCAGCTACATTTGTAAGAAAACTCAATGCCCACCCATTTTACTACTACAATAGATCGCGAAACGTTAGGACATAGACCATTTTCCATTCCATTTCTGTTTCACGGAGAAAACATTTCCCCATTGTCTCGAACACAGGCAGCCACCAAATCTAACCATTCCCATCCTGAAACTTGTAGATGATATCCAACTGAATTTGAGACAACCAATTCACAGGACAAAAATCGCCATCACATGGCAGGCGCGGCCTCGGCAGTGTTCGTGCTGGACATCAAGGGCCGCGTGCTGATATGGCGCGACTACCGCGGTGATGTCTCTGCGGCCCAGGCCGAGCGTTTCTTCACCAAGCTCATCGAGAAAGAGGTCAGGTCCTTTTGATCCATTATAATGTTGTCACGTTGACGATGCTGTCATACATTATGTTGCAATCGTACTATAATTTTTTTCGAACTTTTATATTATATCAGAGCCAGCCAATCGTACTATAATTTTCAAGGTTATGGTTTGCTGATAATTTTCGACTACGGTTCGATCAAGCAGGGGGACCCGCAGTGGCAGGATCCGGTGGTGTACGACGACGGAGTGAGTTACATGTTCATACAACACAAGAATGTCTACTTGATGATAGCTGCCCGGAGCAACTGCAACGCCTCCAGCCTCATTCTTTTCCTTCATCGTGTCATCGACGTAAGCCAAAATATCTTCCACACATTTTTGTTGTAACGAAGACATCATACCTCTAAGATGAATTCACTTGATATATGTCAGGTGTTTAAGCATTACTTTGAAGAATTTGAGGAGGAATCTCTGAGGGACAACTTCGTAGTCGTGGTAAATTAACGATAAAACTATGTACGTTTTTTTCTCTTTTCGGGTTGCAAACAGTGACGAGAGAATTGATTTATACTAAAGCCATCGTTATGAATGATTTGAATATGCAGTACGAGTTGCTTGACGAGATTATGGATTTCGGGTACCCCCAATACACTGAGGCTAAGATTCTTAGCGAATTCATTAAGACAGATGCGTATAAGATGCAGATGACACAGCGGCCTCCAATGGCAGTGACTAATGCCGTGTCCTGGCGTAGTGAAGGGATAGTTCATAGTAAAAACGAGGTAATTAATCTGTTCTTAACCCGTTAATCTAGACTAATTTCTTTCTCTAAGTTCTCCTGTTCACTAATATGGATCAGGTATTTTTGGATGTCGTTGAAAGTTTGAACTTGCTTGTCAATAGCAATGGCCAAATAGTGCGTTCGGAAGTCGTTGGGGCGCTTAAAATGACAACATATTTGAGGTATACATGGAATTAGCTTGTTCTGAAACAATGTGTTTTGTCAGAATTGTTTTCCTTAGTATATATGTATGCATTTCAACCAACTTGGTGTCTGTCCGAATTGTTTCTTACAGCAGAATTTTCATCCCAGAGTTGTATTTTTTTTCCGTTCCTTGGAAGTAATTTGCAACTAAACGTTGAAATTTTTTTTTAGTGGCATGCCAGAATGTAAGCTTGGTTTGAATGATAGAGTACTTTTGGAAGCTCAAGGGGTAGCAAACAAAGGGAAAACCATTGATTTGGATGACGTCAAGTTTCACCAGTAAGTTACCTCTCCAAATTCTCTCAGAATTGTCTTTGTTCTGGCATCACCACTCATCAAAGCACATTCTCTCAGGTGTGTAAGACTGGCTCGATTCGAGAACGACCGAACTATTTCCTTCATACCGCCAGACGGTTCTTTCGATCTGATGACATACAGACTCAGTACTCAGGTTTATGCTTCTGTCATAAATACTTAATTCTTTAACTTTATCTTTCTCTGTTTACTGAAATGGTAAATGGAATTCAATTTCCGTGCAGGTAAAACCTTTGATATGGGTAGAAGCTCAGGTGGAAAGACACTCCAGAAGTCGTATCGAAATGTCGGTAAAAGCTCGTAGCCAGTTCAAGGAACGCCAGTAAGTTATCTCCCCTCTTTCCTCGATTACAAAATTGCTAGTAAACAATATGGTGCACTTACAAATATGAAATATAGATACTCGTTGTTTTAAAGTTATTGTACATACGAGACTCATGACACATTGTTGTATTTCTGCGTCATGGCACGTTATATTATGGTAATCCATAGTCCAACTGAAGTTTCAAACATAAAAAGAACTGATACCAACAAACTCACCAACAGCTATGCAGTGAATGTGATGATAGAGATACCTGTTCCATCTGATGCCACAAACCCTAATCTCCGCTGCTCACTGGGTTCTGCAAAGTACGCTCCTGAAGATGAAGCTGTGGTCTGGAAAATCAACTCCTTCTCCGGTAACAAGGTAACCAACCCTCTTAACTCTCTGGACCCACAACTGATGGAGATGTCTCAATGGCTAACGTAACGTTTGGCTGAGGTGGTCAGGAGTACATGCTTAGGGCTGAATTCAAACTTCCCAGTATAGTAGGCGAAGAGCAAACCGAGACACGAGCTCCTATCCGCGTCAAGTTCGAAATACCGTGTTTCACCGTCTCCGGTATTCAGGTGATCATCAAGAATTTTCGTTGATTTATATTTATCGTGTCATTGGATCAAATATTCTTTTGCATCCGAGAAGTTGCGAGGAGAATCATGAAAATTAAAAGGGTTACTTACAAATGTTTATAATGATTTTAGTAATGCTTATAATTTAGTGAATTATTAAAATGTGTCAGGACTGTAGATTTATTTGGGTTATTTTTAAAAGACATAAATATAATATTATTTTCAACAGATTATTAATTTTATCAAGTAGTAATTTATGGAAGTTTAACTAGTGGGTAATTTTATAGGTTCGGTACCTGAAGGTCATTGAGAAAAGTGGGTACCAGGCTCTACCGTGGGTGAGGTATATAACCAAGGCTGGAGAGTATCAACTAAAGCTCATCTAAACTCCATTAGTCTTTAAGACCTGATTGCTGCTTCGGACCTGAACTCTGCTAGTAATTACCCGAACGAAGGGGTAGATATTTGGTGTAAATGCTAAGTTTTGTGTTATAAAGGAATTTATTTAAATTATAATCTATATAAGTTCAAGTGTAACGTTCATGCACTTGTGATTTAATGTATTTTCAATAATAGGTCTCATTCTTCTAGAATTTTAATGAAAGTCGATTGACTTTTTCTTTATCCTTGTTGCGACCGAGTTAACTTTGATTTTCTGCATATAATAGAGTGCATACTTTTGTGAAATTGAAAGTTCTTTCAACAGCTTCACCCCAATAAGAACATTAAATTTGTCATGTACAAACTATCCAACTAAATAAATTAGCTTATCCAAATGATACAGATTTTGAAAATATAAAAGACTACATTGAAAAAATTACTACTAACTAGGATCCGACATTACTCGACGAGATTAATGAAACACAACTACGCTATCCCCTATCTAATTGCTACATCTGATGGGGTCTTGGCCCTGGCTAATCTCTTGAAAAGAATATCCATGGTCTCGTCCCGGTCGACCATACTCACTCTAGTGTACTCTGGGCCAACACCGAAGTTCTTCCCGCTTCTGGTCAAAATTTTGTGGTCCTTGAGAAACTTCTCGCAATCCTCTATTGGACTTTCACATTTCAGCCAAGCAAAAGCTGCATGCAACACCATAAAGAACATGTTCATTTAGCAGCTCGCATGAGGAAAGTTGCAAATCACACAAAAACCTCAAAGAAACTAGACTCGGATACCTGGTCGGGGCTCGAACGTGCGATTTGAGAAGTTGCAGAACTCGGGAGGGAACGTAGGCACGCTAAACAGACCACCACTCTGCGATACAGCCTCCCTCAGAAGTTTCCACCTCTTGCTCATCTGATCACTTCCGTAGTCGAAGAGGGACTCGGCAAAATCGCCAGAAGGTTCGCAACTGTCTGCTGCTACTTGCAGCAATTTTGCTGCGCGGAGTTGCGAATCCTTGGAGACCCCGATGGTGCTTAGCATTATGAACTCCACCATCTTCTCGGCCACTGCCTTGTCCTTCACTAGAGCCCACCTGAAAAAAATATAAGCATAACACTAAGCGAAATGATCGGATGGATTGTGATCATGGCTAGGAGAATACCCAATTCGCGTCCCTGCATGTCCTGTACTTTTGGAGACGGTAAAGAGCATAATGTCGTGGTCGGCAGGGGAAGTGATGGGTGTATACTGCGGCCAGTAGTATGCAAGGTCGTAGATAACAGTGCCTCCGCTTCTGCTCACGACTGCCTCCCGGTTAGTCCCATCCGGGTTGTTCGGTGATGTAACGATCTCGATGAATTGCCCCTCTTTATCGAAGCTCGTGGCGTCCCCTGCCCACTTGTACAGCCCCGATCTTAGGCACTCTGTCACCGCAGGATAGTGCTGCAATGTTTGATAAGATACAAGCCCGTTTACGTAAAACTCTTCGAACCAAACTCATCGGGCCGATCAATACAAGAGGGATAGAAAGCTGACATTGTAAAAAGGAATGGCCGAGACGACGTGTGCGGGGCGTATAGTGTCTTGAGGTACCAGTGCATATAACAGTGCTTGGTAAAGCTGCGTCGCCCCGGTGCCAACGACTATGTAGCGATCCGAGGTGACGGCATTTCCGACGGCTTGGTGGAGCCTTATCACTTGCTTGGAAAGCTCCGGCTCCATGAACCAACAGAGGTTGCTTATGTCCGAGAAGTAACTCATGGACTGCCAAGCTCGAACCACAATTGTGGCCTTGTCACCCACTTGCTCCCAGTACTTCTCGTACAGTGTCGGATCTCCCCTGGATCAAATATTAAGCCACTTTATTACATAGTTTTTTTATTATCAAGTTATTATTAGAGTTGAATAACCAGAAGCCATGTGATTTCAACAAGAAGAACACAAAACAGTTAACGATATATAGTTGACATTGAAAAGTTATTATTCAAAGGCAGGATCTCTCACCATGAGCAAGAATTTACTAAATTATGGTTTCTTTGACAATCAAGTTGGAAATTTATGATAATCTCTCTACAAGTGCGATTTTTTTTGTTATAGTTAATAATTAAGATCTCATTATTTCCTAGTTAATCATGAATCATATTTCACTTGATTTTTCCTAAATTTTATTTTAAAATAACAGATTGAAACATGTGCAATGGATATGTTAAGATCACTGTAAAATACTCGAGGAAGTGCATGGAGTTAGGTATGGGAAGACAATAAGAACCAAACAATGTTGGAAGGGACCGAACAATGTGGGTAGGGACTGACAGTTATATTGGGTTATAAATGATATTTTTGAATGGTACTGATTAAAAGATATGTAGGGACTTTTTTGAAAAATTCAAAAATCATGGGACAAAAGTGAAAAAAATTTACACGGATCAATATTGCATTAAGAAATTATAATTGTCGCAAAAATAAAAAATTAAGAAAATATACATTTCAGATTTTTTTGCAAAAATCTAAAAATCATAAGATCAAAATAAAAAAATTCACACGGACCATTATCGCATGAAAAAAATGTAATTCTCGCAAAAATAAAAAATACCCATGTTATTAATGCATTAAAAAATGTCAATAGGACAAAAAAAAATGTTAGCGTAATTTGCCCAAATGTTCGTCAAGTACCGATTAATTTGTACAATTTTTACCCAATCCTTTGTCGGGACCACCCATTACACTTTGGAGTATGATCAAATGATTAGATGATCTGTATCAACGGTTAACTTAGGATGGATAAAGGACAGAAAGATGCGGCCTTTATAACAAGAATCAAGTAATATCTTCATGGGCCCACCGATGAAAGATCCAGCACCCCACATCCCCATTGACACGAAAGAAGAAAAACTTTATTAAAGCTTTATAGCTCAGAAAAGAGGAATAAAAACAGTCAAAGATGGTCCCCGCAGAGACGCATCTACTTGTGAGGCTCTTTAGTAATAACATGCACATTGCGTTTCTTGCATACTTCCGAGCTGTTTCCATATTAAGACAATCCACCCCGTAGGAGCGTGATGTCCCATATGCCACGTGGCTCAATCTCGGTATGAGCGTTTGAGTCCTGTTAATACACGATGTGTCCTTGCGTGTCAGCGTGGCGCAACACGTTCCCATGCTATGCTACGTTGGCTGCCCCGTCTTCGTAGCACGATTTGATTGGACCACATTTTTGTATCTAATAATTTAATTAGTGTAATCTAAAATTTCGTATAATTTATGTGGCTAAAAATCGTTTCAAAATTTTATAAATAGAGGTTAATTTAATTTTATTTTTTTCAACAATTCGCAAACTCTCTTTTTCTCTTTTTATGATCCTCTCATCTTTCTATAATTCACTCAATTATATTTTTCTGGATATGAATCTCAATCAATTGAGTCAAAATGATTAGGGTTTACTTGGATTAGTTAATCAAAATGAAAATTCTTTGAGTTCTAATTCTTCAGCTTACTCCCAACTTAGCTAAAATTTTGATCGAATTCTAGATCTCACCAAAATTAACAAAGTACGGAATAAAATTATAACAATTATACATCAAGTACATACCAATTTTTTTTACCAATATTCAGTTGATCGATTACGATCAAATTATCCCCAAAATTCACTTGTTGGATCACAACTAAATCATCCCCAATAACAATCAAATTTTTCCCTAACCCCACAAAGATCACATCCTAATTTTTCACTATACCAACAAAATTTTCTCCAAAATCCAACCTAATATTCTTCATTACCTACTAGGATATTTATCAAATTATAATATAATTTTTTAGTTTATGATGTAGTATGTTCTTAAGTTAATATAAATTTTGATTTTTTTCAAAATTATTATTTTTGTTACTTTGAATTTAATTTTAATATTTTTCTATTTGTTAAAAATTATATTTGAATATAATACAAGTAATTATATAAAAAGATAAAATAGATATGATATAGATCTAATGTGCAGCAATGACAAAGACCGTAATAAGAGCACCAGTGAGAGAAAAAAAGTTGAATGTATAGACGATGCTGACATAAACGAGAAAGAAATAATTGTAGCTAGTTTATTAGTAAAAAAATTTGGGTCAAGATTCCACCACTTAACATTTTATTGCACCAAAAAAAGTCTTGGGTCCAGATTTCACCACTTACAGTTTATTGCACCAAAACTTTTATAGAAAAAGTTCACTATAATAACACGTATTTCAAATTTTTTTTTATTAGATATGTAGCAGTTTTGTTCTTTTATGCCGCTTGATTTTGAGAAATTTTATTAACAAAAGAGACAAAATAAAACTAAGCATACTTGATATTAAACGTTTCAAACTATTATGTACTAATATTAACTTTTTCCAAACTTATAACACAAAAACCGACGGATGAAAATAGTGAGAAATGAAAGAAAACATAGAATCAAGGGATCAAATCTTTTTTTTGGAATTCAAGAGATTAAATCGAGGTTGACATTCTCTTCTACCAAGAAAGATTAAAAAAAAGTAAATAAAAGGCTGTCGTTTCTAATTCAGTGGACCTGTCAGCCACAGAACAATTCTTTTGCTTAATTTCTTGCGTCTTTTTATTGCAGTGTCAGGTGGTAATTAGATCAAGGAACTTATTTACGAATCTTTTTCGTAAGACCAACGACATCCTCGGTAGAAAAATTAATTACAAATCAGTTCAATTATTTTGCAAAACTTCACTTCTATGCCAAATTGATTAATTTCAATCAAGAGATCAAAAGCCAACTAAAAATTAACCTTAGTGGAAACGAAATCATAAAGAGCAAAAGCCAACTAATAAGAAGGAAGCAACTTTCTCGAAAGGAAAAAAAGAAGAAAGCACTGTGGAGAAGTCTCAAGTCAGAGCCGACCTCTAATTTTAGTTTATATAATAATTTATCGTCTAAATACTTGTTAAACTAATTAAACTAAATTTGAGTAGAAAGAAAAGGCTTACTGGGATAAGCTAATAACTCTGCCTTTGTCTCCTTCTTCTTCTTCTACTTCATCTTGTGAGGATGGGCTGGAGGAGGAGGGAAGAAGGCGGGGACCCAAAGAACCCGTTAACGAGCTACCTTTGGGAGCCAAAGAGTAGCCATTAAAGAAGCTACTTCTGGGTCCCTCTCGGGACATCTTTAGGAGGAGTCCCACGTTGAGGGCCAAGGACATCATTAGGAAGTGGGTTACCTTCAAAACTCTGTAGTTGAATGGCATTTCTGTAATATCTTGAGGATGGGAGAAAAGAAAGAAGGGGGAAGTGGGTTTTAAGTATGGGAGGGAGAGAGGGTCTTAGGAGTGAGAGAGTTTGTACAGTGTAATGGGGGAAGAAGAAGAGTGGGGGAAAAGGGAGGAAGAGAAACAATGTGAGTAGGCTTGGGGAAATGTGAAAGAAAAGAGCGGGTGTGGTCAGTATATAAAATTAGTTTAATTAGCGATGCAGCGCAATATTTGTACAAAATATATATATATATATATATTAATACATATTTTCCGTCAAACATAATCCTCCAAAAGTTAAGAAATCTTGTTATGAACTAGTTTATGAATAGATAACGATTTCTAAGTAGTTTGTTGGTGTACATTGATTGTCGGTGTAAAAAAGCACGGAAAATTAATGGACTTAAATTTTTGGTTCAAATACTTACCGGATGTTCTATCTACATTGGCGATGGGTCAAGGGGGTCAATTAATTTGGCCAATCAAAGTGAAAATTGATGGGATCGATTTCCGACATGGGATTTTGAAGTCCGAGGTGCAAGAGGACACAAGTGAAAGAGGCTAGAACACCCATAGCACGGGCCTCACCCCTCCTGCTACTGACGTGGACCAATCGCAGGATAATTGTGTCTGCGATTAGTTTATACGCGCCATATTTTCGTGTGTCCCTGGGACACTGTTGAGATTGTGGCGAGCAATAGGTCGCTACTCACTCAGCGATCGCTAAGCCAGAGATTGTTTTTCAGACCTTAGCGACTGCTAGGAAGCCAGCGACCGTTGGTGGCGGCTAAAGTAGTTTTTCCTAATCAGTCCGGAACTTATTTTGAACTCCTAGTTCGACTTAGATAGGATTTTCTTGTACCCTAAATGTTGTCTACTATATAAAGACATGTTACTAAGGTTGTACTAAGGTTTTGTGACTTGGTTCCCATCAATAAAAGTTCTCCTTTCTCACCGTGGACGTAGACAATATGCCGAACCACGTTATATCTTGTGTCCGTGTTCTTTGTGCGATATTGTTCCCATGTTGGTGTGCATTCATAACAGACACAATGTGATTTCGTGCCATGCTGGCATTTTTATCTGTGTGGCACGACGTGATTGGGTTACATGATTTTTTTGTTACATATATTTTTAGAAGAGTTCATCGATGATTCTGAAATTACAAATTTTTTTCGATATAGTTAGGTAGTCCTGAAAAAATTTATTTGGTCGTGAAATTACTCATCTTTTTTTACAGAGACTCGAATGACTTTTCGAGCTAACAATAACTTAGAACATAGAAATATTGTCATTTTGCTGGTGACATAGCACGCCACGACGCATTTTTTTATTACCGAGTTGGCATATGAATCAGTACCTATTATAAATGTCAATTTTAATCTCTTATTTTTTTATAATTGTTCAAAAACATTCCTCTTTTCCTATCTTCTTCATCCTCCTCCTTCACCTGAACCCTCTCTCTACCCCCTTTCTCGGCCTCTCTCTCCCGCCTTCCAATCCCCACTACCACCGATCTAATCTCTACCACCTCCTACCTTGGTCCAATTACCACCAACAATATCGACTCTGATCTAGTCTCCGCCACTATCAACCAAATCTCCTCCTCCCCCAGTGACCCAAGTACAGTCCCCGCCACCATCAATCATCAATGATAAGGGCCAAAATTATATTAGAAAATGACCAAAAAAAGTATTCAACAAGTAATAAGAGGGGAGACAACCGCAAAATAAAGAGTACTTATAAATCAAGTGAATAAGAAATAAAGAATAAAAATATTTACAAGGTTTGACTGGGGAGGTAGGGGAGACGGGCAAACGAGACCCATACTCGAGCGGAGAGAACCACCTCATTGGCCCACCGTCGGGCCACCAAAAGATCTCGATGGACTCCTCCAAGTAATCCCTCAAGTTTCTTCTTGTGCTCGTGGTCTTAAAGGATGTACATATATTTATATATGGACTTCCCTATTCATAAGCTATCTCATATTTATAGACATGAGAAGTTTAAATTGATACACTGTTTATTTTTTTCTTTCTAATTTTTGGTTTATATGAATAAATAGATCGATCTATGTTCGAGAGTAGTAGAATTTTCAAAAACTAATAAAAAAATTTCAAAAAATATTTAATATCTAATGTGATTTCAAATACTCAACTTAAGATAATTTAGTTAAAATAGAACAATATATGGATGTAAATATCTTTGTTGTGTGCACTAGCATACCTTACTTTTGTTATGAGATGGCATAGAAAAGTTCGTGCAAATTAATAATAAATAACTTATTAATGGAAACGAGGTTTTATGAAGATTTTATGTGAGACACAATAAAAGTAGCAAATATGAATTTTGACTATTTACCATGTATATGTGGGTTCACTCCGTGTCATTTTAGTGTTTTGGATCTCCTCCTTTGTATATGAAGAACAAAACTCTTTATAAAAAGCGTAGATTTTGGATGATCAGTCAATTTTCAAGCCTCCCTTAGACTCTTGACTCTGTTTTGGTGATTTTCATTCAATTGCTACCATCGAGGAGAAAAGAGAGAGGAGGATTTCCTATTAAATTATAGCAAATGTATATTCCAAGAATTCATGCCAGAGGGTGAACTCTTCGATTGAAGGCCAAAGGTACTCTTTACACATGATAAACCAAAAACTTCTCGATGGAAATATCTTTCATATACTCGATAGAAATATCTTTCATATACTCAATAGAGTTTATGAGATGTGTCTTGGAGTAATCTGTTTCCAAAAGCTTAAGTGTTACATGGTCTGATCATTGATGCTGAATTAGTAACACCTCATATGGCTGATATCTTGTGCCAATCTCCAACTGTTGAGGACATAAAAACTAATGCTTTTGTAATGGGAAGTATAAATGGGAAAGACTTGACCAAGCTCTAGCCCAAAAGCCAAGCCAAGCTTACAAACAAATGGAACATCGCGAGAAGTTCGTTCCAAAATTACTCATGCTAGAGGGTAAACTTATTTTAATTTTTTCTATGCACATACCAAGAACATTAACTTATTTATATTCACTTATATCAACAATACTACTTTATAGCAAAACGTTTTTTATTTACATTGAGAATTAAATTTTTATAAGTGATATTGATCTCATAAATAACCAAAAATAGTTGATCCGCCATATTTTAATTAGCTCAACATTGTTTTTTAATTAACTTAATAAATAATCTCTTTGGACAGACCAATACACACGACGTTTGTCAATGGACATTTTCATGACTACCATATATATAGTAGATGGAAAACTTGTTGTAGATCGATGTGAAGATATGCAAGTAATTTTTGTGGTCTTGCTGCGGATGGTATGGTATGGTAATCAGTATTATTTTCAAAATGACCGTTGTGATTGAAAAAAATCCCGCCATTTCTTCAAGACTTCCACATGTACCTAAAAAGTCTTGAAAAAAATCCCATGTGGAAGAATCTAATACTAGAGCATAAAGTTTGCCTTGACCTGGGATTGCAGTGCAACACTTTTCATTTACCTCCCACCTCGTCGTGTTGGTTTATTCTGTTGATTTCAATAAAGTACTTTGTCATTTGCGAAAAATAAGCAAGTGACCGATCGCCTATGAACTTGGAATCTCCATCGCCGTGTTGTTTCTTTCATAAAAAATCTTTACCAATTAGAATAAAGAATTAAATGTGACAAGGGTGATACGTATAACATTCTCGATGTCTCGGTCTGGACCTCTTCAATTACTATTGGGTCCACGAAATCTGCATCAGTAGCGAGGAGGTAATCAATTCCCTTGGGACCATATTAATAGCTTGGAGAGCTCAGTCACAGTGATCTCATATTTCCACTTACATTTCTACGTGAATTATTGAAATTCTAGGTGTTTGCAAGAAAATTCTCTATAAATGGAAGTAACATCCTCTAGAAAATTGATAAAAAAAATTGGGTTTCAAATTGGATTGGTATTAAAATTTAATAACTCATCTCTTGTAAGAATTATTATTTTTCAAATTTTAATTTTAATAATTTAAAATTAAAAAATATATTTCTCTGTCATTAAATTTTTATATAGTCCTAACAATATCACATTAAATTTTTTTTATGTAAACTTCTCTTATGTGAATTCTTTTTATAATCTCAACAATACTACTCTAAAGGTTTTGTTCTATATCGCCTCCACAAATATTGTTTTTGTTTATATCACCTATTATTCAAAAAATTATTAGACTGATTGATTTATGTTTGAATCGGTAAGGCATTTCAAAAATTGAAATTTGAAATTTTTTGGTTATGTTAAAATAAATATTCTATCATGGTGTTGTTTTTCACTCATGAAGTAGCTTTTTCGTTGTGCATATTATTCTCTGTGGTTTGTTTGAAGTTAAAAAATAATTTCGAGGAATAATTTTCAGCAAAATCAACAGAATTCTAATGATAAATAATCAGACAGCTGTTACCAAATCCTTTAGCCACAATTCTTGAATCTATTTTGCATAATGTTTTGGCAATGATTGATTCTTCTTCTTATTTGGACCGTGTGGAAACGAAATAGTTGGACTTTGAAAAACATAATTGAAATTCGGAACAAATTAAAATATTAAAGAGAAATGAGAAATCGCACAGGTAAATTGCAAATTGGTTAACAGTATTAAATTCTCTCAAAGAGCAAGATAAACAAAAACAAGTGGTGCACGGTGATCATTTGGAACAGAGTATATCTAAGGAATTTGTGGGTGTGTAAATCATACCCCCGAAATTCGGATAGTGTTCTGCCTGATTACTACAATTTTAAAGTACAATCATTATCCTAAGATGACCAGCTTGAGTTATTGAGTTTTCCAACTGGTTTTACCGTAATATAATTTTGAGACTGCAAAATTGCATGATATTCTAATATTGTAATTAATATAATAACAAATTTACATTAAAAAAATGATTCGAGCTACGGATCCTATTCTGGAAATAGAAAAAGCTCAATCTAAAAGTAGATAGTTAATTATGTAAGGCAACGTGATTCAACCGATTTTCTTTACAATTAATACATTTTCCCGTACACACTCATGAAACCAACTTAAAGTTTTCTCAACATATCATATCATTAACAGATATTTAATTTATCTCTTTTTAAATATGCAAGATCGCCCCCACCCCCGCTGGCCATATGCATTACATCCCCACCAACTTTAGTTTGATTATTCCATAAATCACACCGTACTACTAGATGCTATATTTTGATGCAAGCCGTAAGGAATTTTATGGATGTCAATATGGTCGGATATTAATAAAATTCTATTTATACCCTAAATTAAAAGGTGGATTTATATTTTATTATGAATTCTAAAAAAAATTCATCATTAAACCCAAACCTTTATTCTCAAAGTCTCTAGATTCATAGACTCTTATTGAATCTAACCCTTTAATTAAATGCAAAAGATTTATTAACATAAATTTTAATTTTATAAATAAAATTTCACTAAATCATAATAAATATTTAAATATTTATCATGAAATATCTAGTATATCAATAACGAAAATTTGAAGAGTGAATTTCATGAAATATAAGGTAGGATCTAAATTAAGATAAAATGGTAAGGATATGTGAACAATACATAAGATTCATACCATAATCTAAATTTACCTTCAAATGTGGACTCATAGTCATACCCTACTTTAGACTCAATCAAAATTAACAAACTTTGTACTCACGGGATATGAGTAGGGTCCACCTACAAATTATATATATTTATGGCATCTTTAATAACCTCTGATATGACCGACTTTTTTTTTTACAGATCAATTCAGCATGTTGTCGCCTCACTTACACACTCCATGAGTTCACTAATGCTAAAATTATGATAAGCCAATCATATTTAGCAGGCAAAGGATCACCATCATTTCTTTGTCGCCCGCAACTTCTTAAATCTTGTAAAAAATGTAAAGAGATTAACCTTGAGGTATTAATGCAAAAAAGACATCCAACCACTCACAGAGTTAGAATCTTGATACTCAATTATCAAAATCTTGGATTATCCTATCATTCTTTTTTAATGAAGAAGACGGCTAAACTTGCGTACCATAATGAAATGTTCTTCAATTGTTCTTCGTCCTCCTTTAAATGAACATCTTGTAACATACTTACAACGTTAAATTTTCAATATTTAACCAAGTAATCAATTGTATGATTATATTATTTTACCTTTATATTTAGTTATTAGGCCTTCCATAAAAAAAGGGGAGATTCACGAGTAATTTAATTGTGTTGCTAACCATACAATGGAGGAAACCATCCTCGTTTTCATAGATAAAGAATAAAAAATCTCGCTAAACCTTATTTACCGAACATAAAAAATTACATATAAATCTCAAACCTAAGTTATTCGACTTAGTCTCAATAGAATGTGCTTCTAACTAAAAATATATATAACCACTATCCATGTGTGGTCCATATCAGGACGACGTTTCAAACTCCAGCCCACGCAAAGCCTAATGCCTTCGTCATATAGACACGAAGCCCAAACTTGAACTCTCCCATTTCCTAAAATTTGAAAATTGATTCATCGCTCCTTTCATTTTCATTCACATGCAAATTGGCTCACGGTCAAACTTAACTCCCAGAATCGACTGGCAACGTCAACTACATAAAAATTAAAAAAAGTTGAAACTTTTTGCGTGTTATTTTGCAATTGGGGGAAGAATCTAAGAAACTAGAAATACTCAACATGCATATTTACACAAACAACTAAGATACCTAAACTTCATAAACTTCTGAGCTCACCTTGGGGTTTCCCCTCTTTGGACCGCCCTCCCCTCTCGTAGGTGCGCTTTGTCGGCCTCCGCCTCTCGACTGCGATGTTGTTGGGGTTTGGCGTCCCTGGGCAGGAGGCGCAGTGGTGGTCAGCTTGGTTGCGGGGTCTGGTCGACAGGTGTGTTGGCGGAGCTCTTGGTCTGGTCTGGTTCTAGGTTTCAACGGCGGTTCTCTACCCTCCGTCGGGCCGTGTCTTGTGCGTTTCTTCCCTGGCTGTTGTGGCCTCTTCTTCCCCGAGTTCTCTCTCGGCCCTTTGTTCCTTGCTGTTGTGTGTTTCTGTCTTTTGGCAGGTGTTCCTTCTAGGGACTTTGGTGTCGGCATCTCTGCTAGGTCGATTGGGCTTTTGGGCGCTCCTGGGAGGGTGGCGTGATGGCCGTTGATGGTGGCTTCAAGGCTGGCTGGTTGTTGGCGGCGACGGTGCTCTTCTGCCTTAGGTTTTTTGGCTGTGCAGTGCTGGTCTTGGGCTGGGTCCCTTGTTTGGGCGTCCACTCATGATGGGCTTCTGGTTTGGGCCACTTGTGGTCCTCACCACTCGGGGTTGTCGGTTATTTTTCCTTTGGCAATGTGGACTTGGTCGCATTTGGCATTAGGCGTTTCTTAGGCGTAGTGCGCTTGCGCATCTTTGGTGTAATCTTTCGGCGTTTGTGTCTCTCGACACTTTTGGTGTAACTTAGGCGTTTGGCTTAGTGTAGTGCACTTTGTGCACCTCTGGTGTATTTTCTTTGGTGGGTAATAAAATCTTTTACTTATCAAAAAAAAATAAAATAAGGATGACAATAAATAGAGTACGAATAAATTCCCGCGATGAACTCTCTTTCTAGACATACTTGCTATTGTCCGAAGCTGGAAGTTATGTATTGTTCATCAACTTGTCCAAAACGACATTCAGGTCAACGAACTGCTCATCGCCACGTCTCATGGTTTGGATGCTGTCCCCAACAGAAGAACTGCTGTCTTGTTACCACTCATTTAGCCGCTGGGATTTTCTGATGCTATGGTGTAGAGAGTAGTGAGCTTCTTCAGGTGCATGGCTCGACGGATATAGAGAACTTGAGGACTAATACTTGAGAAAGGTGGATTTGGTTGCAGGAAGTTGGACAAACTGTGAGCTTTCAGGAAAGTTAGGCTGATAAGGTTGATGAACATGAGGAGCATGCTGCAGTAGATAAGTCGACGAAACATCGCAAGGTTAAAACTTCGTACTAGCCGAAGTAGGAGCTTGTAATTGATAGTAAGATTCTTGACATGGAAGCGAGGGGAGCAGGTTCTCAATATCTAAAGTAAAGTGAGTTTTTTTTTTTTTGTGAGGCAAGTAAAGTGAGTTTGTTGGGAGAGTTGGATTGTTTCATCCAAGTGTGGCCAGTCACGAACAGCTCTGGGGAACAAAAAGTGATTCAATGACATGATACCAATTTCCATCCGCTCCCTCTGAGATTGAACTTGGGCAGCAGCGATGAAAAAATGGCAGTTAAATTGGTAATCGCACCGTTTAATGTACAATGTACATAACACGGGGCCAAAATATAGAATTAATGCTGCAGAACTGCTTCTCTCTCTAACTTATCTCAATTTCCTGTTTAGATTTCATCATTTCATCGTTCACTGCTTTACTAGGAGCAGAATCTGTTTTCGCATCCTCCGCAACATCGTTCTGCTGCAGTTCCAGCTTCAGCTTGTTAAGTTCCCCATCCTTTTCTTCTAATCTCTCCTGTAAGATAAGCACCTGCAAATGGAATGTGAATACAATTGATTATCTACAAGGATAAGCTAAAAAACTGATTTACAGAGCAGAGACGGTAATTTGATTTCTGTTTAATTGAGATCTGCTGCTCTGGAAGTTTGGTTAAACTAAAAGGGGCGAAACGAATTGCATATTCTAGAGGTAACCGTGTCTGGAAGGGATTTTGCGATGTAGCTGTTTCATGCAGAGACGTGGTTTAGGCATAATGAGGTCTAATAGCCAATTGGCTAACATTTGACTCTAAAATCTTCACCAAATGACCAAACTAAACAACTGGCTATCAGATTAAGCAACCATCTTGTCGGTATCATCTTGGTGCCAAAATCCTTAGATTTGGGCAATTCAACCACTTGCACCAACAGCGCCTTGAAAATGAACAATATTCTAAATTCCAAATAGATGAGTACTTGAGTGCTGCCTCAGTGATTAAGGGAGGGACGGGGAAATGGGTTTAAAAGCAGCATATCACTATCTCATTTCCTCGCAGTGGGCATTGTAATAGAACTTTATGTAGGCATTTTGAAAAATAGATAAGGACACTCACCATCTCATTTGATTTCTCAACATCATTAGTCAAACCTTCCATGTGCTTGTAAAGCCCTGCATAGCATCACAAGGTCACTCTAACACGCAAAAGAATGTGGCATACAAATACTAAGGATTAAAAATATTGTTTATCTGGAAGCAGCTCATCATGGATTATGATTTCAGACAACACCTCTCTTTGGCACGAAATAAAACCAACCTTCAAACTGATTTCTGAGTTCTGCATTTACAGATTTCTGCAAAGCAAGTTTCATTGCCAGCTCATGCATCTGTGAACAAGAAAACAACACAAAAGAGATATTGAGCAAATATTCTTTAAAGACATGGGATAAACAAACAAATTTCCCAACCACCATCAATCTGCACGAGGAAGTTATTTTCAAATGTCATCTGGTTCATAGATAAATTTGTAAATCCTGTTAAAATTGTGCTCGAAGGAGATTCACACATTTCTTAATCAATTAATAGGTGTACTTGAGAAAATTATAGTTTACTTAGAAAGCGTGAGAAGAAACTAATACTGGGGAAATACGCTTGCTGGCTGAAGAAAAGATTATTGCATCAGTACCTTTCCTTCAGCGGCTTGATTCCCTATGTCCTCATTTTCCTCTTGCAATGTTCTGCACTTTGCCATCAGCATCTTTCCCATCTTGCTTTGCGGAGTGAAATTCATAGCACCAATGTTATCTTGTAACTCCTTCACCTTTTTGTCCTTTTCATCAATCAAATTCTGTGTGGCACCATGGAAACCATTGGAATTAGAATGTACAGGGATAAAACATGATGCAAGTGAATCCCAACAAACACTTATTAATCCTTCAATGGCAGCAGAAACCAGGTTAACAACCAACAACATGCCAGAAGATCAATGCTAAGAATGTATCGGACGGGGCAAAGCGCCCCGAGGCTGAGACATTGAAGAGGCACAGCCAATAAGGATGTGAGCATTACATGTGTTACAAACTCAAAAAGAGTGCAACAGTTTTTGTAGCAACATGGCACAAAGCATAGTCATGCAAGATCAGTCCTTTAAAAATTAAACCAAAAAAAGGGAAAGGATATATGAACATCTATTTAGTTTCAAAAACGTAAAGCAGTGCCATCAACACAATTCCACTCTTTAAAAAGCCACGAGCTCAAGGAAATCATGGATTACATTTATAATTATCTGCTGCCACAAAAGCTACTCACAACTCCTATAAGTGACAATAAAGCACAATACAAGAAAGAAACACAGCCTCAGAACACCTAACATGGGATCCAACAACAAATGCATCACAGAACCTCAAAGTTTGTGGACATACCTTCAACCTTGTAAACTCTTCATGAATTGCTGGATCCAGTAGTAACCTCCTTGCCTGTTGAGGCAACAGGACATACAATTGAAATAAAAAGTTTTTCTTTCTCAGCCATATTCATGTATCCTAATTAATCCATTAAGTGTTAAATAGCGAATATGAAATTCAAGTTCCCTGACCTCAAGCCTGATACAGCTTTCAAAAAGAAACGGTCAATATACCAAACCCAAAGATAAATGCAAATAAAATCCAGACGCTTTTATCATATAATACCTGCATCGAAGGTGGCTTGAGCTGTGCTTTCAAATCCCGCACTGCAGACTATGGTTAAAAAGGTAGACCATAAGTTAGACAAATGCATCAGACCACAAAATTAGACCACCAAGCATGTCAAGCAAGAAAAATAGCAAACAGTTGGTTCAAAAAGCTATCGTGCTCTTGATGATCTCACAACAAAACTAAAAGGTAAAAATAACTTTATGCTTGGTATTGTCGAATCTCCTAGAACTCTGTTTTCAACATTAAATAGATTTCACTGACAGAGAAATTTTACAAATCAATAAAGTGGTTATCTATCAAATTAAGCCACTAGAGCACAATGATGGCTCAAAAAAGGTATTATTAGTGGTTACTTAATTGCCCTTGAGGCAAGTCTAACAGACATCAAGTTCATTACAACAACTGACAGCTGCACAGTAACTGTAATCTATTTTTCTGTATGCTAATATGAACTTGTAGCTTCAAAATACTTCATTATGTATCTCCCATTTGTCAAATTTTGTTCACTTAAAATCCATATTCTCTGTGGCAAACGCAATGTGGTTCTTACCCCTAAATCCAACTAAGAAAAGAGAAGCTAACCTTCAATTCAGCTATCTCCTGTTCTCTTTTTGCAAAGGTTACAATGAAGGCAGCTTCTTTTTTCTTTGCCTTCTCTAGCTGACAACAAAAGAAGAGTATGAAAATCCCCATAGTTGATAGATCTTCAAAACGAGCTCACCGCTGTTCAGAAAACAATTTTACCTGTTCTCTCAATGATTCTTCGGAGAATTTCAAGGTCTGCAGATAGTTAATCACTAGCTT
>SOPF01027166.1:47648-95548 GCA_012979155.1 Hypericum perforatum | reverse complement strand
CAGATTTCCACTCCTGGACTATTCCCAATGTCAAAACTATAAAACAAATCAGGAAGAAATGCCCAGAACAAGGTGCAGAAACAAATAGCG
This sequence comes from Hypericum perforatum, assembly GCA_012979155.1. Classification (NCBI taxonomy): domain Eukaryota; kingdom Viridiplantae; phylum Streptophyta; class Magnoliopsida; order Malpighiales; family Hypericaceae; genus Hypericum; species Hypericum perforatum. Next base: position 95,458 of record SOPF01027166.1, on the reverse strand, counting down.
GAAAAGGGACAATCAGGAAGCGAATTAGAAACTCGGCTCGACAGAAATTCAAAGGTACGTACAAATTCACTAGAAAACCAAAGTCTCCCAACTCCCAAGTGAATTCTGAAGCTCAATTTATCGGATGCTGATTTCTTTCCCGAGTGAAAAGGTTCAAGATCTTCTAAACGATGTGAAGTGACATTGGCATCATACAAATCAACACCACATCCTCCAAAATCAAAATAAACCCTAAAAGCAACATACATAGATAGACCCGAAAAATAAATGCACCTTATTAGACCCGAAAATGTCGTCCTCCATATCTCCATAGCTTCTCTTGTTACCTAATTTCCAACACAGCCATTAATAAACACGTAAGAGCAAACTCCGTTAAGTTGAGAGCTTGGAATTCGAGAGCAAACGAACGAGCACGACAGCGGCCACTCACCGGATCGGTTGGCGGTGTGGGTCCCAGGAAAATCTCCGCCGAAATCGTCGTCCTGCAAAACCCCGCGACGGTTACAAAAGAATGAATTAGATAGATAGATACTCGCGAACCCAAAACCGCTTAAGGGCGTGTTTGGGGGAATGGGAGCGAGGAACTTACTTCGTCCAGATGGTTGTGGGAATCCATAGAGAAGAAGAGAAAGGGGGAATTTGGGTGTTGGGAGGCGGGGGAGAAGTGAACAGAGGAGGTGAAACTCAACGGCGTCGTTTGGGCTTCGTTATTTTTCCTTTTTTCTTTTTTCTTTTTTCTTTTTCTTTTTGTGAAAGCAAACGGGGGAAAGAGAGAGGCCGAGGAGATATCCTTTTGTGGGTTTGGAAGTTATGGGTTTAGAAGAAAGGCCCAGAACGAACGGCCCAAACAAATGGGATCTATCTATCCTTCCGTTATCTGAATTTTATTTACCACTTCAAAACAAAAGTAATTTTGAAATTTTGTACGATTAAATCATTTTTAATTTTGGACAATTTTCACCTAAATACAATGTAGTTTTATGTTTTGTACCGCCTAAACTGTAGTTTTTTTTTACAAAGTTTTTCCAAATTCACCCTATCATAAAAAAAACAAAATTGAACAGTATCGTACTTGGTTAAAATTGAAAAGGCATTAATGTTTATTTTACTCAAGTAAATTCTCCATTTTATTTTTATGTAATAGGTTGAGTGGAAGTGTAGTACCCTACCGTTACCGAATCTGACATTTAGGGAACATAATCTATTGTTTTATATTTATAAGGATTATTTATTTATTTTATAAGCATATTTAAGGACAAAATCACCAGTTATCTTATGACATGGGCTTATCATAATTAATAAATGTTGATTTTCCTACAGGACAAACAAAAAGTGAAGACATTTTCTCTTATATTTTTTCTTTCCTGTTCTCAAGAACAACTGGGAAATACTTATTAAAAACAGAACAATTGGGAAATTTCAAGGCCGAAAAGAGCCAGCTATACTATTATGTTGGAATCGAGTCTTACAACTTCTCATCGTTAAATGTTTTATGTTTTGCTAGTAACAAAATTGTCCTAATAATTATTTAATATTATTATAAACAAAAAATTAATTTTTTTAGGTGAGTTAGAACAATTTTCACTCTTTGTTTCCTATTCTTGAATACGTGTTGCTTTGTATATTATCTTACTCTTCTAGTGCTTCAATAAAACTTTTAAAAAGAAAGAGACATATCAAATCATGATTCTCCTATTGCCCATTTGTTGGAGATTTCCTCATATCTTACCAAACAAGTAGCTAAATCAAAGAAAAACAAATCCTCTACTGCCTTAATTCATGAAGAACAGTCTACTAATATTAGTTTACAGTAGAGGAGAAGGTTTTCTTTCCCTTATCCTATTTTAATGTGGTTTATTTATTTATTTTTCCTATCTCAAGTTTACTCAAAAAAATTAAATCGTTATTAATAGTGAATGTTATGATTTATTCAACAGTAATTTCGTAGTTCGTAACACATTTACCACTAGGCAAAAAAATAAATTATTTCCCTACTTCCGTAATTGGCTGGTAGAGGGGTGGGCCATTTTGTCTCTAGCTGGGCCACCTTACAGCCTTTGGTCCGTACACGGCACGTGTGGGTGAGCAACCATATATAATGCACAATTATATCTTAGTGGAACTTATAATCCAAAATGATGGCATTCTAGTTATGTGAGGGAAGCTTCCCTTTGTTGAAGAATTAAGAAAGAGAAATAATTAGTGGGCGACAAAAAAATTAAAGGAGTTTGACATGATGGCTAGAGAGGGGAGAGATATACCTTTGGTCGGCAATGCCAATATGGTCTAGAGCCTATTTTAATTATTTGGAATATCGATAATTGGCACTATCAATTCTGGATTAACAAATTTTGTGTGTGGAAGACGAGTAGCTAGAGTAGCGACCGAATTGACCGTATACTCCAAATCTTACGGAAAAAAATACTGAAAAGTATTTTTGAAGAAAATTTAGTGAAAATTATATAGTTATATAGTACGAGATGACCCAGTCAGTATTGATCCCAAGTTGTTTGGCCATTGCTATGCCCATAACTTTAAAACATTAATCCCTAACAACTAAATAATAAATGTCTATCTATATATATTTGAGAAGTCAGAAATTTGAATAATTAAAATGACAAAGAAGTGAAAATCTATCACCCTTCTCTCTATAAATCATATGCCTAATTAAACAAACAATACCATAGTTAACCAGACAACCGTGATAAAATTCCAATTATGTTCCCAACAAACACATACCACATTCAAGCAATTGGAAATAATAAATATCTATCTATCTATCTATATTTGAGAATTCAGAAATTTGAATAATTAAAAATAACAAAGAATTGAAAAACTCTCACCCTTCTGTCTATAAATCATTTGCCTAGCTAAACAGAAAATACCATAGTTAACCAGACAACCATGATATATTTCCCATTATGTTCCCAACAAACTACATACCACATACAAGCAATTGGCTGGTAAAAAAAAAGGATTTGACCTAGTTTTTTTCCTGTGGTGAAATGGTGGGTAGGTTTTTGGTTTTCCCTTAACTTACCCTAAGCCCAGTAGAACTTTTACGATCCTTTTATTTACTTTACGTGGGCGTGCCAGGCCACGAAATGAATTCTGGCAAGAAATTGAAATTTAAAGTGAGACCAAGTTCACATGTGAAACTACAACTGGGAATTTCTTCATCAAAACATAGAGTAGTGGAAATTAATCTTATGAGTGATGTGGGTAAGTTGGGGAACCAATGGGTCCCAACTTCACTACACCATTCTCTAAGGAGTCAACCTCATTGCCCCTTCCAACAACACCCATCATTTTTTCTTTGTCAAAGTGAAAGTGCGATAGAGGAAATTTTTGGCCATGGGAGACATAAAAGAAGACGTGAAGTGCACGGTCCCGGACTAAAAAGAAAAGGCAAAGCACTTGCCAATGTCTTAGAATTCTTTTCGAAGTAAATTTGTATACCAATTGTTACGTATGTCAGAATTGAATCATATAATTCTATTTATTTATATAAATCTTGTAGCTTTAAATGTCTTTGCAACTTACATGCAAAGGATTTTTTTTATTTATTTTCTGGTTAATATTTATGTTGCACGTAATAATGATAATTTTTTTCTTTCTATGCGCACGAGCAAATGCCAAGTGGCCATCAAGTTCGCTGGGCCTTTGATCTTATTACGATCTTGTTCAGATGGCACAGACAAAGAATTAGGAAAACTATACCCCTGATTAAGACTGTTCAGATACTTAAAAAAATACTTTTTAGATTTTTGGGTTCAATGTGGGTACTTTTAATCTTCAAAAAAATATGCGTACTTCCAATTTGGTGTCAAATGATTTTTTTTAATATAGTCGTCCCAAAAGAATTCATTTTTTCGTACTAGGGAAGAAATTGTCTGCAAGACTTTCAATCTCACGGGTTATCTTTGATGGGATATGTCGTAATGACTCCACATTAAGGTCAAAAGCTGATTGTCATATTAGTTGATAACGGGCATGAAATGAAAACTTATTTTTTGGGAAAATATGTGTTGATATGTTTATATTTTTACACGAATTACACCAAATTGATGTGTTAAATTACTTATATGGGCATATTGAAAAAAAAAAACACACGTGCATACGTTTAATAAGTAATTATTTATTTTTAATGAAGTTATCCTGCAATTATTTACAATGAATAATAAATATAGAATAATTGTAGAAGAAATATGAATTTTAAAAGTTAATTGGGGTCGATTTAGCGCATATATAATATCATTATCAAGAGACATATACAATTAACATCGGCTAATAAAAAAAACACATTTTGGATTATTTTTTTCTCAACCATTTATTAAGCTAGTTGAGTCCTTCACCAAATACCATAGAAATGCTTATTGGGGTCCATTCAGCTACCCCAATTGGCTAATTCAAAGTTTCAAACCGGACTTAAGTATTTAACTTTTACATATATTTATTTTTTGAAAGATAAATATTACTACATATAATTACAATTTTAAGATTGAGTTATCGACCAAATACCCGTTGACTTTACATATAAAAAACTTGTGAGTATTTATAGGCCAAAACTCTACCTAACGTTGATTGGGTGTTTTTAGCTAGTGTTAGACGCCGTTATAAAGTGTAGTAAACTATTAGTGGAATTCAGACAAGAACAGATGCGTCGTGCTGCGATAGAAATCTAGTATTCTCTGTGTTTCCAAATCAAAAGTGGCATAGATTACAGAATATATTCTAGAAACAATATAATGTCATATGACACGCGATTTACCATTTGAATAAATTGTTTAACAATTTTATGTCCCAAAGCCTAAAGTTACTGAGTTTAATATATAAGTAAGCGAACTCAAATAATTGGTTTAAAAGTTTTGTTTGGATATTGATATTATAACATACTATTACTACTATATTTTATTAGTTTCTGAGTCGCTGTGTAACACTTCCTTAGTTGATAGTGAGTGCTTCCACATTCTGTTCGAATTTTTTTTTATCGGAGGGCCTTGTTGGAAACCAAAAAACTAAAATTGGATTCCATATCCAAGACTGAATTAGGGTCACATTTTTTGAACCAATTTCCATATGAAATGGAAATCAATTTCTCTCAATTTTAGAAAATAGAATTCATTTGAGAAATGGTATGATTTGTGGAGTAAAAAGGAGCACTGTTTATTATACCTCGTTTACTTCAACAGCTTTTTGATGAAAGAGATAAGAATCAAATCCAAATGTGTTACTTTTTATACCAAACAAACAATAGGAAATATTCCATTTTCTTCCACTATTAAAATAAAAATAGATTTTTCTAAGAAGTTGGTTCCAAACATACCATAAAAGTGAAAATAATATGGAATGAATATATAGTTAAAAGATTCATTTTAAATTTTAAAAAAATTGGTTAGATTTAATTATTCTAACACTAATACCAAATGAATGTTACAAATTATTATTACAGAATCATACTTGCAAAGAAATAAATTAAGGTCAGTCTAGCTAATCCTCAAAAGAAAATTAAGGTCAGTCTAGCGAGATACCAATTAAGTGCACAAAGTCCTATTACATACAAAAAGATAAACACGGCATCTCAAAGTAATCGATTCCACGGATTTTGTTGCCTGGGACACATTTTCTTCTTTTTCCAAAAGCCCTAAGCATAATTTTGAACCATGTATTGACGGAAAAAATAATAATGGACGATATTTGTCCCATTCTCACGCCAAGCTGTCTCTCTTTTGGCTTTTGTTTGGTCTCTGTCTCTGTCTTTGCTTTGTGTTTTTTCTAACATCGCCGAAGAAAAGAGGAAGCATGCATGGCACACATAAATAGATGTTAAAGAATGAAAATGCTAAAAAGTCATATGTAGTTTAGTCTGTTGTAGTTTTAGGTCTCTGATAATTTCAAATTTATCTAATGTCCTTTTTTCCATAATGCCTCTGAAGGGGACGGAAAAAGAAATCAAAGATCAAATTCCTTGTTAAGTGCAAAAGCTCAGAATTTCTTCTTTTGGTTTTGATCGTCACATGCACTGTCGTCCAGATATTGAAGTGCCTACGTGGTCCAATGTAAATAAACCATCGGTAATATCAGAAAACAATGATCGCCTACCGCACGAGAAAACCCAAAAGAAATGTCAGTTTATCAGAAACTTTCGGATATTTATAACGGAATGAGTAGAAACGAGAAGAGTTGTTAAAAGGATTATGGGTGGTGGTTATAATCCATGATTAACTTTTGGGTGGAACACAAATTTTTTCTAGATGCTAAACTCGACACATATTTATTAAACTAAAATAATTTATGGTAGATAATCTGAGTGGTTCATGGTAGATTATAAATTAGGGAAGAGATCATTGGACCTGAATTAATGATGGTTCAACGAGGAAATAACGATGCCTCATTGCATTAATGATATGTGAAAGGACTAATCAAAACACTGGATATCAATTGCACCCATATGCTTATATATATGATTTACAATAATCACTTCAGATCCAAATTCGATCCAACTTGTATTTCTTACTTTCTAATGTTGAAAATCTATAATAAAAAAATTTTTTACTTTTTAACGTTGGTTTTCCCTGTGAATGTAAAGTAAAAAACCATGCACACTGGATTCTTCAGGTAATTTACCTTTAAAAACATTCAAATTTTGACACATTGTGATTTACAAAATTAAGTTGAACAAATATCGTTATAAGTATCTAAAGTTTCGGCTATTAGTTACATAACATAATATATTAAACCACAATTACTTTTATAGAATTTTTTCCACCATAATTGCGGAATAAAAAAAGTCAAGACTACATTGTACTATGCTAAAATTTTACCTATAAATTACATCATCTCACCAAGAGCATTTCAGAAAATTAAAATCCAAAAACAAAGAACATCCAACTAAGGCCTAACCAGTAAAATCTCCTGATAATTAAATAAAACTAAATATCTTTCTTAAAGTTCAAGTTTCAAGTAGGTAACAAAGTGTTGAATTCCAAAAGGACAAAATAAATAAATGTCATCATGGATGTTTTTACTTTTTTATGCGTTCAAGCCTTCAATAATTAATCATAAGTCAATAACCTACCAGCTCTTTTAAGTAGCTTGTCCATTTTGAAGAATAATATTTGGTACATATTTTGGAGAAAACTGGCATAACATGACTGAAACTCTATTCAGAAGATTGTGTCTATAGTTTGGTAGCATTAGAACATTCAGTACTAAACTCATTTATAGAAAAAATATGAATATAATTAAAAAAAAGATACATAATAAAAATGGAAAGATACATCATGATATTACAATGAATAATTATTAACAGCAATAATGCAACAATGTAGGACGGTAAATATTTGTATGACAAAAAGTTTCTACCCATAAATTTGGTACGATAAAATTTGGAGTTAAATTTTGAGGTTTTTATTTTGCGCAAGCAAATTTTATGCACCAAACATAATCTATGACAAAAATTCTTGTCTGATTCTATCCAATTTATTTAAACAATAACATCATTTCATATGTAGCATCTCTGCAAACATATTACTAAAGATGACAAAAAATGTTCATACTTGGTAGAACGAACTCTACTTTCATTCCGTGTTTGAACATCTGTTAATTTTGACTAGGTGTAAGGTAAAATATGAATATGATTTCATATTTGACAGTGAAATATAAAGTAGAGTATAAATCCTATGAATTTTTATCCTACACTTGCTATTTTATCCTAATTTAGACTCTACTCTAACTAGACCATGATTAGACTCTAATTAAATTTATTATTAATATTTTTTACTTATAGATTATAATATATTTTTTAAATATCCTAGTATATATTCCACGAAATAGGTTTTTTTTAATTTTCTTTATTAATATATTAGATATTTCATAATAAATATTTATACATATATTATGATATAAATAATTTTTTATATAAAATTAATTTTTTATTAAAATTTTTTTGCATTTAATTCAAAGATCAAAGACCCTATAAAAAAATGGGTCCAACTTTTTAAATTCGGATATGATTAAAGTCCTATCAATATTTTACTCTACAATATTCATTGCCATTCGAGAGTATTACACTATATATACATAGACAAACTTTTGTGTCTTAAGGCTCTTTCTTTCTCATAAACAGAAAGCAATTGCGCTCTTGTCATGAAGGGGACACTAAGGTACTTGGCAGGCACTGCAGGACCAAGCGGATATGGCTCAAACTCAACGGCTGAGCAAGTCACTCAGGACTATTTCTCTGCTTCCTCTTCCCATCTCACAGCTATCATCACTGGTAACTCTTTTTTGCTTGCGTCCCAGGTTTAATGTGGACTTTTTCCATCATAGATTACCACATTAAAAATCGTAAATTTTGTCGACGGACTAATTTAAGATTTTCACTTGTATATGTGAATTCTAACTCATTACCTAACAAGGCAACAAGTGTTAAACATGTTATCTTCTTGCTGCCTTTGATTGGATCTTCTCTTATCTTTTTACCTGATTAGAACTCCAACCTCATAAGAGACACTTCCCATCTCCTTGTTTGGTTTCTTGGTTCCAGAAATCTGTTTGACTTTATGTCATGAGCTTGATTTCTCTTGCATGTCTTTTCAGGATAATTATTTTACAAGTTTCAACTTTGAAGCATATTCATATCCTTTCCGGAGAATTAGTTTCAGGCCTATTACACGTATCTTTGTGCGTCTTTGTGGACGTATAAGCATACATCATTAATGCCTAAGTAGTAGGATATCGATCAAGGAATATCGTATTTAATGATGAAGATCTGCCAACCACAATATCTTCCATGTTGACTTTAAGTATATTATGTTGGCTACATTCATCATTTAATTTTGATGACTTTGTTTTATTTTAAATTTTTTTTGTTTACAATTAAATATTGTCAAACCTTATTTTAATAATATTTTTTCATAAGATCTTAAATCAAGATTTTAAAATTTTTTAAATATCTTATCTTATCACTTGCTTAACCATTGATGCCCTTTAAATTTTTTGTGGCAATTCATTGAGTATAGGCGGATATGATTTTGTCTCTTGTGATCAAGATTCGCATTCTTCTATTGGCTCATGCTAGATTCTTTTAATTAAATAGCTCCCTTTTCACCTGATGAGCATTATTTAATTGGCTTTTATATAAAGAAAGAAACCTTTCATAGGCCCAACCAGCTAGTGCGTCAATAGGATATTGCTGTGTGTTGTGCGTTCAATATGGCGCACATAATCAACTACCGTCCCACCTAAAGGGAGCCGACCGACAAATAAACTCGTCCATTGGTTCTTTCATTCTGTCTTAAACGAAATTTATTGGTCTATTTGAATTAGCATGAAGTACAATATCACGGGTGGTACTGTAGAAGTGTTTCCATATAAAAAATGTGGATCAGGATTAATTTATAAATAGAAACATTTATGTATCTATCCTATTAAGACTTTGGGTCAGAAACAAGTATCGAACATAATAAAATAAAAGATTTGAATATATGGCACACACGTTGCATCTCCTAACTCAAGAGTCAATTTTAGTACGTGCAAAACCTAACCCAAGTGCATTGAAATAGTTCAAGTAGTTCATGGTAAAAGCGAATAGAAGAAATCAAAATAAACCCTACTTTTTTAAAACCTTATGTTAGATATGAAATTTGATCGAAAAGTATGTATACACACAGAATATTATTCTTCTACATGTTTTGCTTGTGTAATTAACATTCTAAATCTACTTTACGTGCGTAAGATTATTACCCCAACTATATTTACTAAGAAATGAACACTATATCTCCGTGAATTTGTATTACACTGTGTGCTATCAAGACAAATGCTCGTTACTTTATGTAAGTACTAATTGGATTTTTTGTGGGTGAAAAGGGGCTACATCAGGAATTGGGGCTGAAACTGCCAGAGTATTGGCCAAGAGAGGCGTACGGATAATTATGCCAGCGAGGGACTTGAAAAGAGCAGCTCTCATAAAAGAGCTAATTGAGAATGAGAGCCCAAATGCTGAAATAATAATATTAGACGTTGATCTGAGCTCGTTGGCCTCTGTGACCAAATGCTGCAACGATTTTCTCTCTCTAGGGCTTCCCCTTAACATCCTCATGTGAGTATATCTCTCTCTACGGCCGTTGATATGACTTTCTTATATTTTCTTCGACTCTTAATTTAAGAAGTTCAATAACAGTTTGACTAATCAACTAGATCATATTTTTAATGCAGAAACAATGCGGGGATATTTTCTCAGAAATTGGAGTTATCCGAGGACAAAATTGAGATGACATTTGCGACAAATTATTTAGGTAAGCGTCCAGAAAACAACCCATTTTCATTTTTTATCAAAGATTTAATCTAAAATATACTGCAGAATAAATTATTTATAAAAAAACTCTATTCATGTATCTCTATTTGCGCATTTGGAAAGTAAAAGTGGACCTAAGTTAGACAAGCACTTCAAGTTAAAATGTGCATGCATGATATCTTATTCTCTTCATAAATATTGAACTTAAAATTTAATGAAAATAAATTAATGTCTTATTTACTTGGAATAACACTAGACATACATTTTATTGATTTTCAATAAATATGACTCTACCGCATGCTCACAATTTGATTAATGTTTACGAACATCACATTATATTATAAATGATTTGAACAATTTGAGAACTGCTAGCACTACAACAGAACAAAGAATACGATTGGAAACAATATATTCTTTAGTATGTACTTTGATGTAGTAATTCAACCGCAAAAAAAACTACTCATAATTTCACACTTGTGCCCTTGCTTCAATAATTTTGTCTATTTTTTTTAAAGGTAACAATATTGTCTATTTCAGGTCATTATTTGATGACAGAGTTATTGCTAGAGAAAATGATAGAGACAGCATCAGAGAGTGGCATCCAAGGAAGAATAATAAATCTGTCTTCAGTAGTTCACGCTTGGGTCAAGAAAGACAACTTTTGCTTCAGTCGCATGGTCAATCCAAAGAAGTACGGCTTCTCTCACTGCCACATTTCTTACAAGTTTATCAATTCTTCCACCTTTTATTATTCAATGACCCAACCTCCAGAGAGTCACACGTAAAATAGATTCCGACAACTTTGTATCAAAGATTCACAAAAAAATTACGAAACCTTGAGGATTTAACCTCCGTTAAGATGGTTCATATTTTAATGGTCATTTTCTCTTTTGCTTTTGACTTTTTTTTTGCAGCAGCAGCTACAATGGCACATGTGCATATGCTCAAACCAAGTTGGCTACCATATTGCACGCCAAGGAAATAGCCAGACAACTAAAGGTAAATCAATGCTTTCTTCTAAGAAGAAGATAATCGGCATTTCTTGAAATAAGTTCAAAGGGTGGCTTTTTTTTTCGTATTGCTAAGAAATTAGACAGAAATTATTTGATTCGTGTTTGTCCCGTGTAGTAATAACATACAAAATTGAAGTTTTTATTTAAGTTTCGAAAGATTTAGTTTAGTCCCACTTTGCAGGCAAGGAATGCAAGAGTAACAATTAACGCTGTCCATCCTGGAATTGTCAAAACTGGAATTATCAGGGATCACAAGGGACTCATTACAGGTGAAATTTTATTTGTCTTGCTCGCTCTTAGAATAATTTGAAATACAACAAAGGCAATAGAGTTATTCCTAACTAAATCAATAATTTTTTTTAGAAATAAGAAAAATATAAACAATTTTTTTAATTTGTCACTTTTCAAAATTCCTATCCAATTTGAAAACTGAATTAGTCAATCAATTGGATGTCTGGTAATAAAATAGTATGAGCCCAAAAGATATTTGACCTATAAAATATTTCCCATAATTAATAATTTTTACTTGTCATTCTATTGTGAGGTCATTACTAACAAGGAAATTCATTTGAATGACTAGTATTTCTATTAAGTTGTTGATAAACTCAACTATTCCAAAATGCAGATTCCCTGTACTTCGTGGCCTCCAAATTACTAAAAGCTGTATCTCAGGTTTGTCTCTTCTTCCTTGTCACTCTCTTGCCTTGAAGATAATTCTTTGGAGGAAAAGAGGAAACTTTTGCAAGTTGGGTACCAACTTTCTAATGGTTGCATGGAAAATGCATGCAGGGTGCATCAACCACATGCTATGTGGCTTTGAGCACACAAACAACTGGTGTGAGTGGGAAGTATTTTGCAGACTGTAACGAAAGCAACTGTTCGTCGCTAGCGGACGATGATCAGGAGGCGAGGAAGCTCTGGAAAGAGACCAATGAACTGGTCAAGAGAAGGCTAAATGCAGCTCAAGCTTAGTTGAGGTCGAAGAAAGATTTGCAGGCTATGCCATGTTACTTGTGTAAATATATGGGACTCGAGACATGGCATACTCTTCATAGATTTAAATCAGATGAAAGGTAAGTGAAGGGTTTCAGGCTAGGTGCTGATAATGTAAATTTATATGCATCAAGTACAATAAGAGTGTAAAGAGATAGAGAAGGAACTGCCGTAGTAGGCCTCCATTTTCTTGTTCAAAAGTTATTACCAAATAAATTTGCACCTGGCTCCGAAGATACACCAATGTCAGTCATACATATATACATAAGATTTACCCACTGTAGATAATTAATTCACAATAGCAATCACTCGCTGTGGCAATCATACTTGATGAACTTGACTGATTTATAAGATGAGTTTCCTGAAATTTGCCATGGAAGATGAAAATGGGGCTATTCTCCTCTGCACTTGGAGAAACCTCATCACAGGTTTCCAAGGCCTAACAAACTGAATAAGACCTGGCCAATATTATCTGGTTCCACTTGGTCACTGTTTTCTGGCCTGTAGTTTGTGATATCTTGATCAGCAACTTCATAATAAGCAAATGATGCACATACCAAAATGCGGGTTTAACAAAACACCTAAGATTGTTCACGGGACGAAGGAAAGTAGCAGGATGAAAGAATTTGATTGGAGAAGCATTATACATATGAATCTCTACACTCAACAAGCATTTATATTAACTGGCAGTGAGTTGCTCTACCTTAACTAGAGGTCTCGAGTTCGAGAGAACGCATTATTAAGAACTTCACAGTTCACAACCAGATCATAATTTTATAGGGAGTGTGCTTTACAACCCTTTGTAGTCCTACCTGACTTGAACTCGGTTGAGTATGCATCTGGACACAAGGTGGTTTTGGACAAAAAAAACTTGTGTACCTTAACGTTTATAGGGAACCAATCTTATCCTGATCATGTAAGCTCAAGCAGTATAATTGAACAGAACTTCATAACTTCGTACGTGTACTACTTAGTCTAGACACTACAAAATCCCTGCCCTCTTTCTCTACCAAAAAAGTCGAGAATTTGACTCATTCCACTTTCTTAACATGATCAAGTCTTCTTTAACATCAAACAATAAACACCTATTGCAGTGTTGTACCCTATAAAAGACTTAACATGAGCAAGTCTTCTTTAATGAAGGCACATGATAAGTGTTAAAAATACCTTTAAACGAGGAGAGGAACGAACAGCTAAAGGAGACCGCATTTCTTTAGCTCCTACTCCATAACGACCCTTTTTCAGGCGTCTCCTGCCTTCTTCTAGATGCTCATCATTCGGAGTCTCACTCCCATCAGTTGAGAGAGAACACCCACGTACAGATGTGGATACTGCAGATAATTCTTGCCGAATACTTTTGGGAGCACATCCTAGGTTAATGATCACCACAGAACCTCTCTTAGAAATTCAAGATACGGAACCCAGTAGCTCAACAACAAGTTATGGATAGTCAAACGAAGAACTTGTTATATAGAAGTAAGGACACATATAAGTTGGTGCGAAGTTACCGAGCAAAGCAGTTTCTTGAAACTTCAACCTCATTGTTCTAACAAATCCGTATAAGCCGTTGGTTCTATTCAACTCTCTGACAAGCTCTTCTGTACCACTCAACTCTGGATCACAAGCCAACACTAAAAAAGTGCGGCAAACATCAGCTCATTGATGAATTAACCTAGCGATAACCTACTAAAATAGCATGACTTACAAGTATACTTATCATCTGCATAGCGAATGGTAAAAGCATATTCCATGTGTAGATTCTTTGGATCTATGCTGTTGAATGTGAATTTTACGCCTGGAGAAGTTTATAAGTTTGAGAAGGGACTTTGCAGGGGAAAGAGTGTAAGATAGAAACTTGTGCATGTAGGTGACTTAAGTTACCACGGCCACTGTCAATCTGGACACCAAGAACCTTGTTATACCACAAAATTGCTTCTTGAATTTCTTCCTTCCTTCCACTGTTTTGGCTTTCCTTCGTGTCATCTGCTTCAAGAACCCATCAAGCAATTATAAACATGCATCAGTAAATAAATCAGGGCCTCGTCAAATGGGAAATGCTGATGAGTGTCATCATAACATGGTCATTCAAAAGTAAGCAGAAAATGTCTGAAAATATCATGCAGAACTTCTACTTGAGTTAAATTTACTTAAACAGTCCCGGTTAAGGCATTTTCAAGACAATCCACGAGTCCAGGAATGAAGCACCACTCTGAGTCGACATTTTTTTAATCAGTTGACCAAGTAAAGACATCTTCAGTATACTGTAAGTTGTAATTGGCCAAAAGAAATGCACTATGACCAAATCCTTCTCGGGCGGTGTTCCCTTTTACTATTCGGCTACGGATGATCTTAAATCTGGCTTCCGCAATGCAATGATTCACAAATATCAAAGTTTCATCGGTACTTGGTGATCGTATAAGGTCATCACATCACCAAAAGCCCAAAGTACATTACTAAAAGTGAGAAATTCTGAAAAAAGTCCACGTTAATCAAGGCTTGGAAGGTGGCTCACATGAAAAATGAACCTGATAACTACCACAATCAATCAAAAACTTCTGAAGCACTTTGATAACCAGAGAAAATAGAATTCATTGAAAGTAATTGTAATGAGAAAACTTTTTTGCTAAATGAACTACATTAAGTAGATCTAGAGTTCAGAATATCTTTGTTGCTTGAACCCATCAAGCAAACTCCAAATTCACGAAAAAGAACCATTGTGTTAATCATCAATCAATAGATATTCATAAATGGAAGTCCCAAGTCGTAACATATGATGTTGAATACAGATAAAGAATGGTACCAAGAGATATCTTTGACACAGCTTCTCTATATTCATCCCTTCGTGCACTCTGAACTTGGGTGATTCTTTTAAGTTCTTCAATTCTAGCTCTTTTAGCAGAAATCTTTTCCTTGAATTCCACCTGTTTAGCCTCATAGCGAGTTTTCACTGAAGGGGCAGATGTATATAGATTCAAGTCATTACACACCCTACATGCAAAATATACAAGAATCCAGCAAACGATACAGAAGAATACAGAAAGCTAATCGTGTCCTTATATGACTAAAGATTAAGGCATTTTTTTGAAACAGAATGAAGAAATTTTCCAGATATGAGAGACATAAGTATATAGCTCCGGAAATTATAAAAATGGTCAAACGGAAATGCTTGAATGGGGACCTACGAATTTGAAGAGATTAAGCCACAGAAAGGACAGGAGTTGCTATGTCCTAACTTCCCCGAAATTTACCACTAGCAACAGCTGTTTGAACTCAATATCAGACAAAAAATCTGAGATTCCCCCGACAACAAAGTGTAACAAAACAATAGAACCCGCAGTCATTCTTTAACAGCCAATCTGGTTAGCTTTCATCAGCTAAACATTAGGAAGCATCAACACCGGGGGTTACAACCTAATACGAGACACGAAATCCAACAAACCGATGAAACTTCGAAGCGAGTCGGGAGACCAATACATTGCCCAGCTCCAAAGACGCGAATTTAAAAGGAAAAAATCGTAAAGACCCTACTTTTGGAAGCCAAATTGAGGGCACCGACCTCGAATCACTTCAACGAATTCGTTCTCCGCTTCTCGCAGAGAAGATTCCAACTTGGGCAGTTTCCCTGCAAAAACCCTAGAAATCACACACATTTTTCTCGCCCAAACCCTAGCAATTGGCGAGAGACGGAGCGGTTACCTCGGAGGAGCGCGGCCTCCCGCTCCTTGGCCTTGACGGCGTCGAGGGACGTGCAGAACGACGTCGTCAAGGCGGTCATCTTCTCGCGCATCGTTGCCATCTCCCCCTCGCTTACCATACGTGACGGTGACGGTGAAGGTGACGGTGAAGACGGTGACGGTGACATTTCGAGCTCCGTCGTCATCTCCCTCTCCTTATGATTTGAACTTTCTAACCCCGCCTTTTTTTTTTTGGAGTGACGCCTGTTGAAAAAGGGTTTAGAGTTAGTGTTGTATTATCATGTACAACACGATGTTGTTCATTTATAGATAGGGACACAATGGTTATTTACATGATCTTGGACATATTGTTGATAAAATGTTTTGGACTGTTTAATTCAATAAATTTTCATGTTTTGTACAATAGATTATTCAATTTTATACAATGGGTTGTTCTGTATTTTTTTCCTGCCAAAAAATTTCACGGCGTGGTCATTGTTTGTAATCAATATAGAAAATGTCCTTGTATTTTTAAAGAATATTTTTTCCTAATATTTCAAAAATTATTACAATGAATTAGTCTAACTGATTCAATGATTTGTTATGTTGTAATTCAATAATTTGGTCTCTTATGATTCAATAATTTAGTCAATCGTGATTCATTCGTTTGCACTATTGTGATTCTATAAATTGCACTAGTGATATGTAATATTTTGCATTGTTCTGATTTAATGGTTTACACTATTATCATTTAATATTTTTCTACGATATGATTCAATAGTTTGTAGTATTATCATTCAATAATTTTATACGATATGATTCATTGATATGCTATGTTGTAATTTAATAATTTGTTCTTTTGTAATTCAATTATTTGCTATATTATGATTCGGTGACTTACCATGTTGTGATACAATGTTAGATTTTTATGATACACTAATTTGTACAATATGATACACTAGTTGATCTAAATGGTATAATGATGTGAACTACATGATACAATGGTATGAATTACATGTAACCCAAATTTTAGAACTTAATTTTTTCTTTCATTGGACAAGTATCCCAAATTCCAGAAGATAATATTCTTCTCTCTTTCTGGAAAATAGTAGATAAGTCATCAAATTACAATCGTTGGACACTCATAGAGTTCGTTCCAAGGTGTTTTTAACCTTGAAGCAGTCGGATTGGGGTATTGCTACGATGGTCTTTGCTGGATCTACCTTCCTTGGCTCCATCATCGATGACGGAGAATCTCAGCCCTTATGC
Source organism: Hypericum perforatum (assembly GCA_012979155.1). NCBI lineage: Eukaryota > Viridiplantae > Streptophyta > Magnoliopsida > Malpighiales > Hypericaceae > Hypericum > Hypericum perforatum. The sequence continues at coordinate 78,212 of SOPF01027166.1, read as the reverse complement.
CAACACAACTTCCTCTATCAATTTCATCTTCGTCATCAATCATTCCTCTCGTTTGCCCACTATCGACTGTCTATCTCTTCTGCTCATGACCTTGCTGCCATTTGAAACTGACTATCACCTGGAGATAGAGGGAATAGAGAGAGAAAGAGGAAATAGAAAGAGAGAGAGGAGGATTGTTATTTTTGGAGTGGAGAAAAAAATTAGGACTAAGGATTAAGTGTAGAAGAGGAGAGAGATTTTTTTGAATGACAATAATAATCTTCTTAAATATTAACTATTAGAACTACTTTTTTTATTTTTCTTGTTGATCAAACGACTAGACTAGGATAATACAGAGAACCATCTTGTACCAAATTAGCTACATAAGATAGAATCTTTTCTCGTCAAAAAAATAGTGAGCTACTCCTACATTAGGAACTCATTCGAGTTTTGAGATGACTTGGCATGATTACTAAAAATTCTACGATATATCTTTTGTTGCTCCACTAATTATCTATTTTTTATACATAGATGTAATTTTATTACTCCATACGAAAAGATGGCTATGTATATAGATTGACTTTGCATAAGAGGCGACACTTTAAAATGTGATTATAAATTATCCAATTATCAAATGATACAAGTACATCTTGGTGATGATGGTAGATGAGATACCATAAAAAAGTCCAAATTACTTCAACATTAATTCTAGCATTTATCTGAAAAACAAGCATAAACATTAACATCATCAATATGGGGAGTAAGAGCATCACTGGAAACAAGACAGCAAAGATCACCACCTTCATCACCTGGAAAATGAATATAAATGTACTTCAGCAACATCATCATTATGGGGAGTAAGAGCATCATCACCACCTTCATCACCTGGAAGATGAATATAAATATACTTCAGCATTAATAAAATGATCACCAATAATATCCACACCATTGTTAACTAACAAACTATTAACGATAAACGGCAAATCTATATATAGTTTAGTTTATACATTCTGAACTTTTAATTTTGTAAATTTGATTTCAATATTAAATGTGATTACTAACTATACTGTAGACCCGACCATTGTTAGAATTCAATTCGCAGTTCGACATAATTCGATTCGTCAAAAATTCGATTCGATTCGTTACCAATTCGATTCGTCAAAAATTCGATTCGAATTCGAACCAATTCGATTCGAGTTCGACCTAATTCGACAAATGACCAGGTCTAACTATACTAAAATAGTTCGCTATATTTGAAACTTGACAACCTTAATCGAAGCATTTTATAGTTTTATGAATGTAGGCAATATATTTTGTCACTAATATAATTCGATTACCAATTCGATGCATCATCAATTTATAGTTATAATAAATACCTGATGAATTGAAGTAACTTAAGATCGTTTAGTTTAAAATCGATTCTTCAACAATTTTGTATACGTATGGTAGACAATTTATCATAAAATAGTTGGACAATGTAACTTTAGAATAGTTTAATTCTCAGACAAAACATTCACGTTCTCTTAAAAAGTCAAAAGAACAAAAATAGTCAAAAATTAGCGTCTGAAACGTGCACCTTTTGTTTTGTTAAAACCATTCCCATGCACATTTTGTTATTTCCTCTCCATATACGGCCGTTTGGAATGACTATTTATGGTTAATGGGAATTTAATGAGATATTTTTTTAGGGACATGAAATAAATTCTTTAAACTAAATCCACTGGTTCTTATTATTATTTTTTTGTTAAAACACAAAATATTCAGAATTTTTTGGGGGACTAATCAAAATTGGGTAGAATATTTTATAGCAAACAAAGCTCTCTTTATTATTAGTTTTAGTTTATATCACCTGTTATACCTAATACTCACCAAGTCGATCAATGGAAAAGCCCATTTAACAATATTTCAAAAATGACATCATATGCAGTGGGTCTAGCTATTCTATTTTTGTGTAATCTTTTTGGTATTGCTGGCCCCTTATTAGAATCCAATCCCGACCCAACAAGTTGGTGCGTTTATCTTAAAAGACTATCTAATAACTACGAGTGAAGTAATAAATTGGTAAAAGTTGCTTTCAAGGAACATTTCACGGAATTCCATATGTTTGGAACATGATACTTTTTTATTTTTGTATGCGTAAATTTTATGAATCAAACTATAAATATGTACAAGATTAGCAACTATCAAGTGCATAAATTTGAAAAATAGATATAATTGCAATTTTATTTTAATACATCATAATTTCACGTACTTTTAACAAAATATATGTGATTTAACTTCGTCTATTTTGGTGAGGAATTTTGCCATAGTTAAATTTTTTTTTTGTGACAAATGGTTTACCATGGTACATGTTTAACTACTACACATATATCATACTTAAAAATAGTTTACCACGGTAAAATTTTCAATGTTACGCATGTATCATACAGAAGTGAAATGTTTCTTACTATAATAAACATTCCTATTGTCTCTTCCAAATTTAAAGGTGCACGATCAGAGAAGGAGGCCATTTCTAGGAACGAGTTGGAAGTAGACTTCACATCATTCCGTCCGAAATGCAAGACTCATGAAACTAATTCTTCTCTTTTGAAATCAAAGTAATTACGCAAGTAAATATATTCTTATCAAATTCTATAGATTAAAGACCAATTTATCCAGTAAAAACAAGGCATATCAGAAATTTATACGCGATTTATGGCATGTAATGAGCTCGCCACTTCCTCGTCTATATATATTCAAGGTACACGTATCACTGAAGGGAGGATGATGGTTGGTTGTTGCATTAACTTCGCACCGACACATGTGCCTTGAGTTGGACAAAGACTTCTGTCCGTCTGAGAAATGTATTAGAAAATTGTTTTTGTCTTGAATCTCCCAAGACGGTGGTATCACCTAAGTTTGACAATAATGAATTTGACGCAATATAAAAAAAATTGATTCAAAAATTTAAAGTAATTGATTACTAGATTTTCAATCGTTTGAACATGGTCACCTCAATAATATCTACTCACCTTTTGAAATAAAATATATTGGACCAAAGTTTAACAAATTCACAAACTTACCACATCGCAGAGGTTGTGAAAATAACGTATCGTATGATCAATCTCTTTTTTTGTGTGGTAAAATTTTGTCCTGGATTAAAAGAAAGGCCCTCTTGTTTACGGGTACATTTTCCACACTCCCAACAGTTTCACTACATTGACAGCAATTAGTTGGCTTTCACCACATTGGTGGTAATTCATGATATGTTTATCTTAAACTACGCAACAAATTATCTGTAATCCATATTGGAAAAGTCAAACTTTGTTTTGAAAGATATAACTAGGCGGTGTTTGTCGTTTTAAATCTTAGTCCCTTCATAATTTATTTTAGTGCCCAACTGAGATACACCGTTGTACCTCATTTTCCAAGCATACTATAATAGTGCATAGGAGGTTGGCCTTCCTAGTTGTTGTGTCGTATTAGTCAGGGTAGAAAATTAGTAATTTAACCATAATCGTTTGTTTATTTATGTGTGGGTTTCCTCAACCCAGCAACAGAGGCAATTTAAACGGGTCACTGTCTATTGGGCGAGGTAGGGACCAATTGTATGTTTATGGGTATTAAAGTTTTTCAAGGGACAGTGTTAGGTTGAATTTTCTTCCAAAAAATAAATAGTTTGGATTCGTATGCAAAATAAATTAAAAATAAATGTTTAAATATAACCAATAAAAATATTTATTAGAAAAATTATTATAATAAATCCCAACAATACTCAACACTAATAGTTGTTTTACAAAAGAATTATAGCACAACAACCCTCTCTTGCATTGCATTTTTTTTTAAATTTAGTACACTGAAGCCTTACACATGACATATAATAAAGAAAGAGTTAAGCTTTGCAAACAAGAAAACAAAAATTATAATCAAACAAAAGGAAATTAAATACACTACACAAAAATCAACTAGTTTGTTTTCTATTAGCTAATAATTTGTCATGGACATTTCACACTCCTTCCAGGACCTCCATAGTAAAAGTAGGTTCCCCAAACATTGTTCTGACCTTGTCTTATATCATAACAACTTGAGTGGTCAGCCAAGACATGGAGGTTGTTCATGGGGAGCAAATTGTTGTCCCAATCAACAGTTTTCAAGTTCCTGAAATAAGCAGCTTTCCCAAACCCTTCCTCTGCAAAATGGCCACTGCCCATTTGGGTGGAAGTGTGGTAGCCAGCTGATCTTGAGTTCACTATCTCTCCTCCGAATTGGACCATACTTGCATGGCTCCTCAGGTGGCTAAAAAGGAATGATGGCCAATACCCAACTAGTACTCCTGATCCAAATTCAAGCCACCAATTTCCATGTTTTGGGTCCTACATAGAAAAATAAATTCATATTGATCAAGTTAGGAAGTTAGATAAAAAAAAATGCCGCATATCATAATCACGCAAAATAACTTCAAAACGGAGAAAAATCACGGCCAAAGAAGAGTTCACCGTGTTAGTCAAATTGATACATGGTATAATGGTCCAAATACACACATAAGACATAGGTCTACATATATCTACTTGGTCTGAGGTCAAGGTCCAATAATCTAATTTGGGTCAAATACCCAATACTACCGCATCTTTAGGATCCTGTGGTTAAATAAACCCTTATAATAATTGTGGCATATGATCTGTTGAATCTGATTAGAAGAAACAGGTAAGAAAAATGTTGGTAAGAAGCTACAAACAAGAAACTGTATTCTTTACTACTTTCGACCCCAAAGCCAGTTGGAGTCAATGTATAAAACAAACCACTTTAATAAAGAAGAAATAAAAGCAAGGTTGACACATCAAGGAACTGAGATTGAAGAGAATCAAATCAATTTAATAAAGATTCATTGGAAGCCTAAAAGGACCCAGCCAAGTTGCATGTCGGTCCGACCCACTAATGAAAATACCACCATTCTCGTATATACTATGCAAACATAAATAAATAAAATAGTAAAAATAGCAAGAATTATTTATTATTTTTTTAAACATCTAATATTGAGAGTCTATCTTATCTGATTTTATATAGGAATGAAATTCGTTAGTAATTCTTTATTGGTAAAATTTGAATTCAATATTTTTTTAATAGAATCTAAATTATTTACTACTCTGAATAACTCGTTCACTATTGATCTATAATTTATAGATGTTAGATAAGCGGGAAATCTCACCTTCCAAACCATCAGGCCAATATCAAATTGCCTGCCACCATAAGAGGATCTAGGAGATATTGCAGCTCCAATGGCTATTTTGTTGTTGGTTTGAACAAACCCAGAGCACAAGAGATTGTAGCATCCAGTTGCTTGGTAGGCATCAGTCTGTTAATTAAACAACCATTTAATATTTATAACAACAATCATTAGACCACAACAAATGAGATAAATTGGTTTCGATTTCGACTTCATACCGTCCAATAGGTGAAGAATCTCGGGTAATTGTCCCCATACAACTCTGGGCTAACCTGAACATTGTATGTGCATGAATCTAGTAAATTAACCATTCTACCTTATAAATTTAGGCTACCATATAAATGCAAATTACCAAGTCTTAATTTACCTGCCAACCAGCTTCAATGGTGTTTAGATCATTTCCAAACGAACCCGAAATGACCCAAATTTGCGACAAGCTGAATTCGTACTCATCGGTCACCCTAGGTGCCCACACATTTATGTTCGCCTTGGCTCCATAGTACTGTTCTCCATTCACGAATACAACTGCATGCTGTTGACAATACAGCCCATAATAAGCACACTAGGAAAAATCATTTTATGATAATTTGTTCTGTACATCGCCAACACCTACCTCCAGTGTTTATCTTAATATAAGTTAAATAATCTTGACCAAGTTTTATAATGTGCCATATGCAAAAATATTTATGAGAATTTACATAAGACGTACTTAAATAAGATATGATAGAATTAATTGTTCCGACGTGGAATAAATGCTAGAGGAAAACAGTTACGCCATGTGGCTGAGTACCAAGAAATCTGAAACCAGCTATGTCAATAAATTGCGATGACCTCGATTCCGCTTCGTACTAAAATTTGCTCCGACGATTTAATTCGATAGAGATGGGAACAACGGATTTGGGCGTGCTTGATAGAAACTAGTCTCTTGGGTGGGGAAATCTAGGGACATTGATATTGGCCCAAATTTTTTGAAGAGACAAACTTATTTCCGTATGAGGACAACCAAAGTTCATTAATCGCTGACATGCCCAGATCAAACACCAAACAGACAGCGAAAAATTAAACCAAAAAAAAAGGGTTAAAACAAACATAAAAATATATTTATATAATTTGGAAAATATTTTTCGATAACATTTTTCTTAACCATTTCGATTTTTGTTAAATTTGACAAACTTTTTGAAACTATAAAAAAAAGACCTTAAGAACACTAACCTCGTGACCATCAGCGTTTGTGTCTCTCCTAACTCGCCTGAGCTTTCTGCCAAATCTCCGGACAGAAGTTGCTCTTAGGATGTCTTTTTCTGTTGTTCTTCGAATCGGAATGGTTCCTTCGGGACAGGATAAACCCGTATCTGCCCATAGCTGATGGCTCTCGTCCACTGTCCCTGTAGTTCCGTTGCCTTTTGGTCTCTCCGGTGGTTCCTGTATTATTTATTACCAATGATGTCTACAATTACTACCTAGCCGATACTTAATATTAACTATGAAAATCTCATGTCTAACAAATTAAAATGATATTATAATCAAAGTTCTCACTAAAAAGAATGGTAAATGCTCGACTCTTAATATACGAGAGTTCTAAAAGATTCTTAAAAGTATTATCATACCAAGGGTTTTTGCCCTTTGAGGTTTGGATGGTCAAATGCTGGTTGAAGATGGGTCTCGACGCAATCTAAGATATCACCATCCGGACTCTGTAACAAAAGAGTAACAAAAATAATTTAGAGACATTTATAATGGTGATAGCCTTGAAGAAAAAAAAAATGGATGAGGGGAATGGAATATAAATATTGCACCTGAATTGTCTTGGTTGCTGGCTTGTTGATCGTGTTGAGATAAGCCTGGATCCTCTTGAGCTTAAGCAACTCTTCACTGGGCTTCATAGTGTTGTTGGTGAGAGAAGACAAAACAGGAGAAACTTGTAAGGAGATAGCAAAAACAAGGAGGAACCCAACAAGAGAAGCCATCATTTGCTGTTGTTTTTTGTTTGTTTTGCTGCAGAAGAGGCTAACAGTTGAATTTGTACACATTGGAGTTGTCTTCTACTGTTGCAAAAAACGGCTCATCCCTAGATTTTGTCCATGGATCCATCTCTCCATGTCATTACAAAACAGCACCCCTCTTGGGGAGGAAAAAATGGGAAAAATATTGTGGGAAGGAAATATGAAAATAGGAAGCAAACAAAACAACTGGTGCTTTTGTATTTGTTTTCAATGGCTCGTCACCATTTCCCAAAAGACATAAAAAAAAAGTGTTCTTCTTTGTAACTTTACTTCTCTCTCTCTCTCTCACTTGGTCCAGAGAGGGTTAAGTGAGATTCTGCTGTCTTGGTTTTGTGTCTGACACATGAGGAAGGAACCTCAGGCACGAGCTTATTAAAAATAGAAGAGGAGATGGTGCTTGGGTAGAGTTGTACATTTCAAGGTCTTTTTAACTGTAACAGGTTGTGGTCAAAACATTAAAAAATTTCAATTATTTTTATCTCCATGTTTTCTCTCCCCAAGAGGTAGATTTCAAAAATCTATTTTAGTGGGTTTGTCTGAGTTATATAAATTGTCATTTTATTTAAAAAATATATAATCGACTGGAAAACATTTGGACAAAAAAATGTCACTAAGGATTATTAAATAGAAAATTGAAAAGACATGAAAAAAAATCATAAACTAGATACAAGTTTTTCAAATTCATTTTCTCAAAAAAATTAAAAATAATGTATTTTCCTAATTATACATAAGGGTATTCATGTGAGAAAAAAATCAAATATTAGTATGTCAATAAGAAAAACTTATATTATTTGATCAGACATTCTAAAATTATAGATGTGTTAAGTCGACCAAAATGCAAAAAAAAAAAAAAGACTTCTTCAACCGACGCTAAACATGAGATGAGTCTTAGCTAAAGACATAATGATACAACTGATTCATGAGAGAAGACTGTATGGTATTCTTTCTTTCAGTGCGCCTCTCTTTTCTGTTTTCCGTTGTGGGTCAAGCAAAATTCTCTCATTTTGTCAAAAGTTAGAATCTTGGTTCTTGATTTTTCTTTCAGTTACTTGTTTATGTGATTTCACTCACGTTATTCCGGTACTGTTGTACCCTGAGTACAATAACTATAATGTAACACCACTTTTTTTCCAAATAGGTAATATATATATATATATATATTATATTGAAATGGTTAAAAATATACATATATTTCTGAAATAGGTAAAAAAAAAATTGACAAAAAATTTCGGAGTCAACCCATTAACAGATCGACTCCACCACTGCTTCCGATTCAAGTGTATTTAATGTTCAATAAAATAAATAACAAATATAAAAACAGAACATAATATCCTGATGATGTTGCCGCCAGCCAATGGGGGAAGACATGGATACCTGTCTCTTTTTGGTATAATTTGGAGGGCCATTTCAAATGACATTCTCATTATGATCGATTGCACAAACTTTCTTATGCTTATAATTTATTTTGACTTGACCGAATGAAATTAGTAATCAAGTGGATCAATGGTAAGTCCAACTAGTATTTGATTGATTAGTGGAAAGCACGAGCCTCTCTTTCTAGGTGGTTTATTTTCTGAATTAATTTATCTTTATTATAGGTTCTTATTTTTCTACTTGGTGGTCAAGGCTCTACAAGACGTAGTTACTAGCTAGGGGTCCAATACACCCATCTTTTTTGTTGATAACGCGGTCCAGATAAAAAGATATTATACGATCGTGGCAAAGGGTACGGTAAATAACAATTTAAACATAATTAAAGTAAAAATATCCACATAACAAAAATAAAATATCTTAAATTGAACTGTCATTTAGATTATGCTGGTGGAATATTAAAATTTTGAAACAGATGAAGAAAATGATAGGATGCTGGGCTGATTCCAAAGTCAGATGATGGACATAATTAAAATAAATAAAATCTACTTGTTAAAAAAAGATGATGGACATAATTTATGAACAACTCTACTACATGGACATACGTAGCATCCGATATGCACCATAATTTTTAAGAGTTCCTATTTCGGAACTAACTGGTATGTTATTTTTATGTCATTCATATTTTTTTTTTGATGATAATATCGGGTCAAATATTCTAGATTGAGTATAATTATTATTTTGAATGAGTACAATAAGTTATGAACAATAACACTCTGCAATTTTAATGCTAACAAGACTCGTAACCTTCCGATTAATTGTGCGATCGGGGATCACGGTTCTATCCAGGGACGGAGCAAGAAACTTTATACGATGGGGGCAAATATTTATGTACTTCATGCGATTGAAAAAAAAATCGTAGTGGGGGCAAATTAATCAATATTATTGGGGGCAAACTATTTTTTTCTATTAAATATATACCCAAAAAAAAAATTTTGTGGGGGCAATTGTCCCCACACAAGCTCATGTGCCTTCGTCCCTGGTTCTATCTATTTTAAACCTAAATTAATCGAAAAAAATGATCTGCATATGAGTGATTTAAACCCATATCAGTAAGAGGGTCTCCGATCATAATATGTGGCCAATTGGAAGTGGCCACTACGGAAGAGATTATACAAATATAATGAGCTTAATATTCTTAGCTTTTTTCCTCAGCTCAAAAAAGTATTCCTAGCTTCTGCCCTATTTTTTTTTAGGGTAAGAACACACAAACTTATATTAAAAAGAAGATTACAAGACGAAACAAGCAGAGAGCAAGTACAAGTACAAGACAGGAAAACCAAACAGAAATCGATATCGGTCCAACGAGTGCAAAGAGGCACATGACATGGATGAAGGGCGATCGATAAAGCACAAAGACTATCGATCGAGGCGGAAGCTGCCGAAACGAAGTTCGGTATAAAAATCTCAAGACAAACCCCTACCCCTTCATTTCGGCGGAAGCTGCCATCTTCCTTTCCCTCTCTTCCATCCCCACCTCTCTTATCTTGAATATCCACCTTCCTCTATGCTTTCCATCCTTTTTTCTCCTCTCCCCTTAACTACTTTCACCCAATCTCCGGCAAGTTCCGGCTCTCTCCGGCTACGTCCGACAATCTCTGGCTTCGTCCGGCAAGCTCCTCTTTCTCCTTGTCTTCTCCTCCCTTTTTAAGGGTTTCTCCGCCATCCGCCGCTGCCGACCGCCACCCTCCACCTCCGTCATCTCCGGCCGAGCTCTTCTCTGGCCGACCACCTATCCGGCCGACCACCTCTCTGGCCGAGCACCTCCGGCCTCAGTCCTCGCCTCCACACCACTTCGTAGTCTGCCCATCCACCTTGTCGTCGCCAACTTGCCATCGTCAGCCGTCTCAGCTCACCCTCGCCTCGTCGCCCTCAGCTCGTCCCAGCTCCACGCTCCAGCCCTCTCCTCATCGTCAACCCGCTCCAGACCAGCCTCGTCCCCTCATCATCAGTCCGCCCCAGCTCAGCATCGGCTCGTCGTCGTCAGCCCGCTCCACTCCTTGCTCTCTGTGGTCCTAGCACTACTTTTCCTCGCTGTTTTAGTGTTTGCTTTGCTTCTGATTTTAGTGCTTGGTTGTTTTTAATCCCGTTGTCTTTCTAGTGTTTTGTTGCTTTATTCCTGTGTCGCGTGTGTTTAGTCGGTACCTTGCTTTGTTGTTTAGGCTTTTGTTGGTGCTTAGATTGGCTTTTCTTAGATCTGAGATCATTTCAGGTTTCGTTGTCTGTCCAATGGGTGTGGGAGGAGAACTTGCCTCGGTCGATTCGCGTCGACCTTGGCTCTCTGCTGAGTGTATCTTGTATACACTCAGTTGCCATCTCGACTTTGTCTTGAGCTTCTGCCCTATTAGAACCACGAAATTCTAACCTCAAGTTGTATTCTAAAGGTACCAAATAACTTGAAGAATAAATGTATGGTGGATTTTAATAATGTAAAGAACTTGGAAAATAATAAAGTCTACAGTAACATTGTCATTATGCATCCACAAATAAAGTTAACTTTATGGCACCCCATAATTCTGTACATGTACATCTATACTTTATCTTGTGCTAGCCTAGGCACATAGTCAGAAAACATAATTGCATGGTTTATATAAGTGGTAAAAATAATGATAAAGAAGTTGTTTATTTAATCTTACAAAAGTAGAAAAAATCTTATTGGAAAAATTATTTGGTTGATGAGACTGTAAATATTAGAGTTAAAAAAACATAAAGGCATGGGGCCTTGGCCTATTCCCTTTTTCGATCACTGGGGTATAATGCTTGCCACTTCCCAACTGGTTGCACCTTTTGGTGTGCAATTGTTTTAATTTCCCCAATTCTTTTCACATACATCCACAACCCACTAACAGTCTCACCAACCTCAGCAAGGAATATTAGAGATGGAGAGATGAGCTCAAGAATATTGGTCCACTACCAATTGAGGAGGTAATTGAGGTATATCTTAGTGGGAGCATGGGGAGAAGCATGCCACTTTGTAAAAAGTTGGTGTAAGAGAATATATTCCAACCCACAATCTAGAAAAATGAAAAGAAAAATGAAAAGAACTGTTTTCTAGATTTCAAAATTTAAATTCAAATACTACCTCTTTGAAATTCATGGTACAGTAGTCCATGTCAAAAAAGGAGATTGAATTTAATTTCGTTTAATTCGAGACATTAGATTGGGTTTGATTCTAAATTAACTATATGTTATGTTCTATATTATTCAAGTCCTTGGTTTCAGCGAAAAGGCTGCCGGTTACATGCTTTTTCGAAGTGGTGCTTTAAGCTTTGAACAGTGGCATGCCCAAGTCCAGCTATTCGCAACTAAGTGAAAACGGAATAACTTTATAAGACATTCCCTGAAAAATAACTTAAAGACATAAGTATAATGAATTTTTACCGACAGAGGATCTCATCTTTGGAGTTTTTTTCGAGGAAACTAGCCTAACACGATTAGGGGAATCATTGTACAATACTGAGCTTTCCCCAGGAGGCGGATGAAGCACTCAATAGATGTATAGTCTCGTTGATCAAGGGTATATTTAAGTAAACACAAAAAAAAAGGTTCAAGGGAAAACTTATCCATATTGTAGTTTCATTTTTTTTCACTGGCCCATCCACTCAATTTATTCTTAATTAATGAAATTTACAACAACTTTACAGTCAGATAAATGTGAGATTCATATTGCTGCAGCTTAGTTTGACCACCTCAATTGCAAGTTGGATTACTTTGATCTCAACATCTAAAGTCGAAACTTCTATTGATGCCAGATTTTGACCACCAATCATGTGGGTCATTTAGTTTCTAGCCACTGCTCCGATGCTAAAAATTTGAGTTACTGTTGTACAAAATGTAAGGTTCTTCGCATTTTACAAGTCTTTTCCTTTTTAATAACATTTTAATATTAGCTTTTTTTTTAACATCTCTTTTGCAGTGATCAGATTTTATTCGAAGTAAATTTACTATACTATATTCGTCAATCTTTTATCCATGTTGTAATGATCACATATTTGACTTGGGACGAAAGGTGAAGGCAGCAAGTTTCCCCCTTGTGGGAAAAGGCATAGTTTAAGTTTGCCACTGATCAAATACAGACTATACAAATTAATCTGTAAGCTTTAGAATCAGGGTTGAATTGTGTTGATTTTTTTTTTCACACGATATCGATATTTCTTTTTTACGATACTGACATTTTCTTTATGTGATAATAATATGTGTATTTTTTTGTTTTTCTGAAAATGACATTTTCTATATATAATATATATTGTGTGAAGTTCTTTTCATTTTGATCTTATAATTTTTGAATTTATAAGAAAATTTTTGATATGTATATTTTCTTTTTTATTATTTTAAAAATAATATTTTTTTATGTCATATCGTCCAGTGTAAAATTTTTCTCACTTTAATTCAGTCATTTTTTTTTGCAAAACAATTCATTCCTATGATTCGAAAAAAAATATCATTCAGCACTTAAATTTAGGGCAAATGCACACGACAAGCATTCAATGGTGGGACAGAGAAAAAAGCAGCTAACTAGTCCTACATAATTAATCTGTTATTTGATACAGTTTTTATTCCAAGTTGACGAGGAAAACTATACGATTAAAAGTGATAAGAAATATAAAATAACATAATGGGTCGAAATCAAGACCCGATTACATGATTTTGGTCATATATCCTGTGACGAATATTATCCAATTGAGGTTAATCCAGATTATAAGAAACATACATGTTGCTTCTCTTATCAACTAATATTTGATTTTTTTGGGTTGATTACGCGGAGAATTTATTCGTGAACTCTTGAAATCGTTGGAAAAAAAAAAAAACTAGTCCCCCGGAGCCAAAAATGAATGCCCGTGGTACAGGAAAAAAAATTCGAAGAAGACCAAATTTGTTGGCTCTCTCGATATACCTTGTCCTGAAAGCTTAAGAGTACTTTGCCTACGATATACAAGAGTCTCGAAACGGGCCAAGATCGCAATGTCTTAATAAAACATAGGGAAAAGTTTAACTTTGATACATGTGGTTTGACGAATTTTGCGTGATGATCCTGTGGTCCTAAAATGCAACTCGTGATCCTGAGGTTGGTTAATATTTTTGTGACGTAGCCTCGGATGGCTTCCGAACCAAAAAAATTACTCCAAACCTAATTTTTAAATCCCTTTTAATCCTTAATTTTTTAAAAAATTCTAAAAACACCTCTATCTCAACCCGAACCCCAAAATGAACTTCTTCCAATCCATATTCGCCAACGATCCGGATCCCTCGGGCTCCGAATTCGAATCCCAACCCAATCCCGATAAACCGAAACTCAATCCTGACCGTGATCAAGAACCTAACTATAAAGTTTGAGTCGGTGATCGAGACCTACCGCTGGGACCTCAAGAAATTCGGGTCAGGTCTGAAGAAGGAGATCGAGGTGGCCTAGGGGGTCCCTTGGCACGGTCGGCCACGCCATTGATGATAACCCAAAATCTGGAGTTCGGGGTGAGATAAGGGTTGTTTTTAGAATTTTTAAAAAAATTAGGGATTAAAATGGATTTAAAATTAGGTTCGGAGTATTTTTTTTGGTTCGGAAGCCACCCGAGGCTGCGTCACAAAAAAATTAACTAACCTCAGGATCACGAGTTGCGTTTTAGGACCACATGATCATCACGCAAAATTTGTCAAACCACAGGTATGAAAGTTAAACTTTTCCCTAAAACATAAGCCGGGTTCTCATGGTGAAGGTCACACTTCCCTTAAAAAAAATCTTATGAGAGTCGACTCTCTCAAAAAACTTAGCACCGTCCTCCACTCCCTTTCTTCTTCCTTTCTCTACCCTCCATCTCCTTCGTCCTTCCTCTATTTTTACCAATAATCTCTCCCGCCGTGGAGCAATTCTCTCTCCTCTGTGAGAGTTTTTTTTTCTCTCCTCGTGAGAGCTTCTCTCTCGTCGTTGCCTGTCTTCGCCCGTCGTTGCTCGTTCTCCCATCGTCGTCATCCTCCCGTCATCGCCTGTCCTCCTATCGTCAACCGCTGCTCGCCGTCACAGCGCATCATTAAGCCTGTCATCCACAGGCTATCGTCCACAGCCCGTCCTCCCGTCGTCGTCTGTCGTCTCCCGTCATCTCCTGTCGTTAAGCCTGTCGTCCACAAGCCGTCGTCCACAGCCTGTCCTCTCCGCCGTCGCTCTCTCGTTGTTTTATATTTTAATTGTCGTTTGCCGTTTTGCTTTTGGTTACGGGTTTTTGCTTTTTTCAGTTCATATGGGTGTGTGATTGGTGTATTATTTGCTGTTCTGATGTTTAGCTATTTGGTTTTTGCATGTTCACTATTGGAAAAACCACTCCATTTCTGTAAAAGATCTTCGCGAAAAATGGAATATCGCTCCCATCCAGATCGAGAAGTACCATAACGAAGGGACTGAAGTGTATTCATTGTTGTTCCAAAACTGCACCTTGTAGATGCCGGATGGCTTAAATATGATTGAATGAAGTGTCTTATTCTAAAAAAAAAATCCCACTTCCATTTCTGGAAATAAATCTTAGTTGTTAATTGTTAGATCGAGGAAAATTGATATCAGAAAGACGTTGCATTTGAAGTTTTTATGGAGCACAAGTCGTTATCTTATTCGCCAAAAATAAATATATCATATATAGCTTGTTCGTAACTAAAAGGTGCTAGAACACAGCTAAGCAAATAAAGAGAAATAAAATTGCAGACTGCAAACTAAGAAAGATGAGAAAATATGGTTGTTATAGTCAAGTGAAATGTATAGGATTGCATCAACTGTAACAAACTTGATCTCCAACATGATTTATCTCGAATTTTTGTTGGTTTCGAATTATAATATTACTGTATAACATAATGAACTTGTTGGATAAGTATAGAATTTTGTTAACTTCGATTAGCTTATTTTAGGCATTGACATAGTAGTATGGACATGAGAATAGGCTCGAGACTATGTCTGGCCAATAGGCAATAGCCAAGTATTTTATTCTTTCCGTCTTGCGGATGAAGGTTGAGAGTTCAACCCTGAGAAGTGTAATTATTGACATAAAAACGTTTAACTTTAAAAAAGAATCCACTGGAATAAACACTAGCTTCCGAACAAAGTTCACAAACTTTCAAATGTAACTTTCCCTTAATCAACATATACAATCATGACCATTGATTTGATCAAAAAAATGTCAATCCAATGAAAAGAAATTGATGGCGAGAACATGATGACGAAAGTAGTCGATCGACCGAAAGGAATGGAGCCTAGCTAGAGTGGTAGGACTGAGATGGAGGTGGGCCGAATGTTATCTGATGATGGAGGCCATGTGACGCAGGATGATAGATACATTGCCATTCCTTTTGAATTCTTTCTTTTCCCTTTTCTCTTTGGTCGGAGACATTAGTAGTCTTCACCAAACAATAAGGTTTAAGGTACTGTGTCTGTGATAGCTACAATAAAACCCTAAAAACTATCAAGATTAGATGAATTGGTAGATATGCAGTGTACATAGTCGAACGGGGCATCTAGTTTAGTGGCATATGCATAATTCAATCCATCTAACTAGGTGTTAAATTTATTTTTCACAAAAATCGAATTATTGCCCTTTTTATCCATAGGAATTTGCATTGGCTTGTTCGTATACACATGGAAGAACTTTTAAGAAGATCTCTTGCATATTTATGTTGGCACAAGAACAATCGATCTTTTGACTTCTTAAACTTTAAGTCGTAGAAAGTCTTTAATCTTTCTAAGCTCTTTCATCTGAAACTTCGGGCCAATATTCTTCTTCATCTGTTGAATCTCATCTGCGTCATCTCTTGTTATGATCAATCAGCGAAATAAAAAAAAATGACTGGTAACTTATTATTTTGATATTAATCAAATAATTTAGAGCCTCGCGTGAATTTTCAAACCAGACAAAGTGTTTCTTAACTTATAACATACTCAAGTTGGATATTGTTCAAGAGAAAACCTACCCTCCTCTCTCCTTCCTCGATAAAAAGATTAAAAAAATCCAGTTGGCTCTCCCTTGTGGAGCTTCTCTAGAGCCTTCTTTACTTCTCCTTCTTTGGAGTCTTCTCTCCTACCTCCCAGTAGGATTTTCGTGGTCCTGTTTACCTTATGGAGGTCTGTAATAAGTATTGTCGTCTATTTGGATCGGCCATGTACAAATCCAATATGTGTCGTGATTACTATTGTACCTCGTCGGTTAATATGACTCGTACAAAGTTGGCTCTCACCGGTCTACATCTTACATGTAACACAATGCTCGTTAACATTGGCTTGCATAAGTTTACCCGGCGGAAAACTGTACCCGTGTCCTAGCGCACCATGAATAATCTTGGTGAACACGAATTGCATAAGTCTACTTCAACTTCATAAATATAACAACACATCATCGTTAATTTTCCGATCAACCAGCGACCAGCTAGCTGTACACGAATCACAATTATTTTGTATGCGAATAAAAACAACAAAAGTAGCTACAACGTCTCCAAAATTTTAAGAGATAATGATGTTTCATAAGATTATCCACACTCGCGTTCACCGTGACGTTTTTGCACTTGTAGTTTCTATATCGTTCATGTCAGCTCGTCGTTGCATCTATTTTTTTTTCCTGCACTCGTGTTCATGCTGCAGTCCTTGTTCATATGTCCATGCCAGTTTTGTTTTTTTTTTTTTATATAATTAATTATATTAAACTCAAATATGAATACGAACTAGTTTAAAAACACCAAAATTAATTTTGTAGTAACAAAAATAATAATTTTGCAAAATAAAAAATATTTGTAGATAATTCAAATTACTAGTACAAACATACAAATTACATAATTAAATACGACTACCAAATTTTGTTGAATATACTCAATCAAATTTAGTCTCTATTGTTAAGTTACTTCTCACATAAAATTTGATAAGTATTACATGCGTAGAGTGTATTATTAAATCTTTTAACATTGTTATTGGGGTTGGTTATATCATTACATATTATATCGAATGTAAGTAGAAATATTCATCTAGTTTATCTTCTACTATCATATTATATTCTTTCATAATTTTTTCAATAATTGTTTTTCACAAAAAACATAAACATTTGATAAGTGCAAAACAAGCGTAAAGAATTCTAAATCAGATTTGAGCCCACCGCGTGGCACGGTCCAAGGGGAAGCATAGGAAAAAGGAAAGCTTCCTGAAAAAGCAAGGAAACATAATTATTCAAAAAGTGATATCCAATGGCTGCTAGTGGGTATTTTTTTCAATTGCGGGATTTTTCTTCAGTGCTACTGGAGAAAAATGAGTTGGTCAAAAAAGTACATGAAATTATTTGGATTGCAGAAAGTTACACTAATAAAGTGGTAGGGTTTCGACCAAAAAAAAAATAAAGTGGTAGGGTGTTACCTCAATCGTAGATTTCTCAATTATGAAAGGGCAAAAACAGTAAAAATGCGGCTCTATTGTCCTTATTAAAACGAAACTTACTCTGACATCTGCATAATTTTTCTCAAGTTGTATACTCTAGCCCGATCTCGTCTATATATGGAGACTTAACAAAAATTATCTTAAAAAATAATTCAGGGTCTACGATTCTACAACTCTATTTTAGCAATGGTTTTCTAGTTGATACGGTTTCACGTTCATTTTTTTTTTAACTCAATATTATTTTAAGTGAACGTATTATGTTACCACGTGCTTTAACTTTCATTAGTTAGACCCCAAAGTATTGAGAATAGAGAATCTAGTACCCAAAACTGACCTAAGATCGCTGCTATCTATTTGGATTTTCACACTTATATTAACTAACAAGATAATTGTTTTAGTTTAATCAAATCTGGGTTCGAATTTATTAAAAATGGTAATAATGTTATATATTTATCAAAAAAAATTTATCATCTTTTAAAAATCTTACTCGACTTATACTTAAATTAATTAGCTCTAAGTGACATTCACTGTGGTGGGCCTATAAAACTTGATCAAAATAAGTAAATAACCCTTGCGGTTTACTGGGCCTTGGAACTAAAGCCCAAAATGGTAGAAAAGGCCCAGTGGGACCATCCTACCGCCCCTCCTCTTCACCGCATCCACATCTTCTTTCCCTCCAAAGGGGGCCTGCCTAAAACGGCTCCGTTTACTAAACCAATGGCGCTTCGAACAAGCCACAGGCTTCTAACCTCCCGCCCGTTGACTCTCCCCCTTAAACCTCCGTTCCTATGTAGCAACGCAGCCCCTAGAATATTCCCATCCCGCAGAATATTCTCTTCCCAGAATTGCCACAAGCTGGTTGTTGAAGTCAAGGAGAAGCTGGACCAGAGCCTGCCTTTAGGGAAGAACGGGAGGGACGACGAAGATATGATCCTGTGGTTCTTGAAGGACCGAGGGTTCTCCGTTGACCAGACTGTCTCCAAGTTGACCAAGGCCATTGTATGATCTTTAAATTCCTTCAAACTATCCTGTCTTGTCTTGTCTCGTCTTGTCTTTTTCTCTTTATGTGTCTTGTCTGAGGGAATGTGTGTGTTTTTGTGTTTTTCTTTTAACGTTATAGCCAATTCATCTGCTGCTACTTTGTTGATAATCTCACGTTAGTTGCTGCAATTGTGGTGAGCTTGTTTACGAGTGTTGGATATGGAGATTCTAAGACGTTGTTGTGTTGTTAAAGAAATGGAGACAAGAGTTTGGGGTTTCGGAATTGACCGAGGAGTCGGTGAGAGGCATGGCAGCCACTGGGAAGGCCTATATCCATCAGTCTTACGATGTCCATGGACGGCCCGTGCTTGTTGTTGTTGCTTCCAAGCACTTCCCTGCTGTAAGTCAATTCCCGGTTTCGATGCTAATGCCGTGGATGTACCCTATGGTTGGTTGCGAGGAATGAGGAAACGAATTTGTGAACTCTTTATTCGTTTTCTGATGTAATCTTTTGTTTGGAATTTTGCAAATGAACTTCTTGTTTATGAGCAACTAAAGATTTGGAAAAGAATCTCACTTCTAATCAACCATACATAGCAATATTGATTCCGGAATGAACTTCATAAAGCAGATGCATTCCTTGGCCAACCATGAAAAGTGGCAACGGTATAATTTGAATTCCTGGTTAATTGGAAGGATGGCTGGGAAACAATGCCACCCCCTTGTTGATTAACTTAGCTGTTATTTGAATCTGTTTCGAGGATCTCGATTTCACATTTCAGTGGCCTGACAGACATGTCTGCATGGTAAGAAGATGAATGCATATTCATTGTTATTAGGAGGTTGTCAATGCAGTAACCTAATTCCGTGAATTTCATTTTCTCAAAATTGCTTTTTCAATGAACATTTAAAGTTACTTTCTGTAGCAGATTCAAGCATCGACAGTCCATTTTGCATTTGCATCGGCTTGTATTGAATAGAAGCGCACCTTGCATGGTGGCAGGTTCATGATCCTGTGGAGAATGAGAAGCTGTGTGCTTTTCTAATTGAGAAGGCATTGAGCAAGCTCCCACCTGGACAAGAACAAATACTGGGAATATTTGATCTGAGGGGCTTCGGTCCCGAAAATGCTGATCTTAGTTTTCTGACTTTCATAGTAATTTCCTGAACTTAACTACTTCCAATTGTGCTTCTTGGGTTCTAGAGTTGTTGTCTGTCTCTTGGTGCTTTGCCCATCAAGCTATTTAACCCTTCTCTTTAAGGGCATTCTAGCTTGCACATTGTTCTATCATGAAGCCTGCAAACCAAAAATTCCGTTCTTCCTTGTTTGTGCAGCCAGCACAATTCCGTTATAGCGAATAATGCATCATCCTTTGTGTTCTTCAAGTTTCTCTTATAGTTGAAAAAAGTTTTGCATTATTTCATCTGTTATTGAATTAGTGATGCATATGTTTTGACTTTTTTAGCTCATTGTCATGCAACTCTTTTTTTTTTCTGCTTGAGCAATAACGCTTGTTTAGAAGGAGCTCAATGATGGTTTAAAATTCAGTAAACTGCTCTCTTTCTTGACAGTTCGATGTTTTCTACTGCTATTATCCAAAGCGGTTGGGCCAAGTTCTTTTTGTGGAAGCTCCATTCATGTTCAAGCCAATTTGGCAGTTGGCGAAGCCCTTGTTAAAGTCATATGCGTCTCTGGTACGTCCTATCAATTTAACGTCTGCTAACATTGCCCGATATGGTCTCCAAATGTGCTATTCTCATGCTCCTATGGTAGCAATGCTTGATGTTTGCTGTTTGTCCATGCGCTTATGAAGGTGAGGTTCTGCTCCGTGGAGACTGTCAGGAACGAATATTTCACAGAAGAAACCACGCCACCAAGCTTCAGACAGTAAGAGCATGCTATCGCTCGACCATTATCGTTAAGGTTGAGGCATGTAGCGACACGCTTTTGTGTGCCAGATTCCGAAAAGTTTCCTCAGCGGGTAAGTATCTCAACGCAATAAAGCCTCTTTCATTTGCGAGCAGAACTTCATAATCATAGGTTCATAGGACAGACCAACATACCGGACTAGAATCATTGTTAAGCTTTTGCTGACCGTTGCAATTCAGATTTTTCATCTGATGTGTTCGTCTCTTTTTCATTTTGACAAGTAACAGATGGAACTGAAAAGATAATGTTCGGACTGGACAAATCAAAAACTTTCGAGGTTCCAAGGATACGGAGACTCAAACCTGGCCCAAAGAAAATGTTAGGAGACTCCTGGATTAATTCTCCGCCCAAGATGGAGACAACGGATCTGATCTCTCCTAAATTTTATTAAAAATTAATGGTCAAAATTTTGTATGAATTTTTTTTTGCTATTTGAAGTTTGGTTAAGTTAAAATTTGGATGATTCGGTAGATAGTCAAATATGTTTTAATTTCAACTGATGTGAATTGTAGTAGCGGTTCAAATGTTGCTTTCAAGTTACAATTTACAAAAGGTCACGCAAACCTCTTAACATCATAACTTATAATTTCCAAGTACATTTTGGTTAGATGGACTCAAGTGAACGCATTTTAATTCATTTGTTTAGAAGTCCCTTCAATTCACTTGAATTTATGACCTTAATTAAAGTTATGAAAAAACAATTAGCGTAAAACTTTAGAAAATTGATTATTTCTAATTAAGCGATCTATTTATAAATTTTAATTCTAGAAATTGAGGCTTGTTTAAGAGCATTTGGTTCCAACAATTTTGGCTTATTTAGGATTGAATGTTTATGCACATTTTTAACCTCCTAAAGGCTTACATTTCTTTCATTTTTAATTTCTCTTTCAAGCAACTTTTTGGTCTATTTAGGAGTCTTGTGTTTCTTTAGAAATTTCTTTATAACAACAAGCATATATACAGAAACATAAGCAAATAAAAGAGGAGACATATTACTTTGGATTAAAAAATATAAGATACTTGTCTCTTAGTTCTGTGAAACTCACTTTTTATTATCATGTGGAAGCTGATCAAATATATTTGGGTGAATATAATAACCTTTATAACCACAAGTACATGTTTCATGAGGTTTAAATAGAGTATTAAAAGTGACAAACGTTAACGCCACAAATCTAAAATGCACTTTTCTTTCCTTTTTTTTTTCCCTCAAACCACAAAAATCCAAATTGGATTTAGAAAATTGGACTCCAAAATAAAAAAGGATTAAAAAAAAAGAAATGGGTTCTCCCTCCCATTAAGGGTTAGCTAGTCCCATATATAAACCAACATCCACCAGCCCAACCCAACTTCCCATCTTCCTCGTCTCTCTCTCTCTCTCTCTCTCTCCCCAATCTCCGATCTCCGAAAACCGCAGACTCCGACTAAAATCGTCCCCGGCTCGCCCCTCCGCCGCCGGATCTCCGCTTTCTCCCTGGCAGCTTCACAAGCCCCCGCTCCTTCCCCCTTTCTATTTATCCCTAAAAAAAACGTCACCTAGCTCTTTCTCTCTCTATAACCCCCTACCCCCTCTCTCGCTCTAGGGTTTCGAACCGTGGTTTGTAAATTTAACGAAAAAAAAAGTAGAGGAATCAGGGCGCGGAAAAGGCGGAGTTTGCGTGTTCAAGGCAAGTCTGTTTTGTTATTCGCGCTCGTAATGAGGACCTGTACGTTGTCGTTCTACTATGAATTAAGCTTTAGTGTGAGGAAGGCGGAATCAAGACGAGAGGCGCTTTTTGCCTCCCGATTTTTGATTCGTTTTTCTTAGTTGGCTTTGAATTTTTGCGAGGCTTGTGTTTTGGGGACTTCGCGGAACCTTGGATGAATTGGTTTTGCTAATGTTGGAATTAGAGCGAGGGCTTAGCGCTTCGGTTCCCTTTTTTTCATTTTCAGAAATGTGTAGCTCTGTAGTAGACGTTTAGTGGCGTATTTGGTTAATAAGAGTGAGAATGATAGTAGTAATTATCTTTCTGTTTATTTTATTTCCTTCTGGGACGTTAATTTGGTCTTTCCATTTGATGAATCTAGTTGGTGCTTTTCCGGGCGAAAGTGAAGTTGCTTTGGATGATCTTGCTACCATATTTGAGCTATGACGTCGAGTATGCAGACAGGAGAGCGAAGGTAATTGTTACCGTGTTGTAAGTTTGTTGCTTTGCGATTTTGTGTGTGTGAGCTTGTAGATAGTTGAATAGCCTACTTCAACTATTTGGGTCACAGATTGCATTGCCTCTGAGTGTTTGTACAGTGACTCCTGGTGTATATAACGGTATATTGGACCATTTATTGAATTATAATTTTGTGGTTTCTTACTTGTGAAATCTGGATATATTGTTTGGACGTCTATATGCTATCTTCTACTACGAACTCAGTAAAATGACTATAATCTTGTGTCTTATTGCAGATGGGGTTCCTCAAGAAGAGGTGGCATGACAGTTTTGGGCAAGGTAGCCGTTCCTAAGCCTATAAACTTACCCAGCCAGAGGTACTTATTTCACTAACTGAGCTCTTCTTCTCTATGGTATGGTGATTTTTTTGCTCATTAGATTTTACCTATTTCTGGTGTTCCAAGGTTAGAAAGCCACGGTCAGGACCGAAATGTTGAAATTGTACCCAAGTAAGTAACTTGTACCACGACAGTTTTTTCTTTTACCTGGTCTGAGCTATGCTGATTCTATTCATGGTCATGATCCAGTTATCAAACTTATTTTTGGCATGAAATTTCAATCAATTTCCCTGCATTTGGTTGACAGGGGCACCCTGGGTTGGGGCAGTAAGCCATCTTCTTCTACATCTAATGCATGGGGCACTGTTCAGTCGCCAAATACTGATGGCAGTACTGGTTCACCAAGCCATTTGAGTGGACGGCCTTCATCCAGTGGCAATGGAACAAGACCATCGACTGCTGGGAGTGACATAACTCATGAGCGTGGCTCAAGTGCATGGGGTCCAAGTTCAAGACCTTCTTCAGCTTCTGGATCGTTGGCATCAAATCAGCAATCTCTTATTTCTCTGCGTCCACACAGTGCAGACACTAGACCAGGTAGCTCGCAGTTATCCCGGTTTGCTGAATCTGTTTCTGAGAACGCAACAGCCTGGGGTGCTGGAGCCACTGGTAATTCGGTATGGTTCTTAAATTACAGTGAGATGACTTTTGATTTTGGTAAAAAGGCGCAATTCGAGTAACTAAGCTTGGTGTTATTTGCACATGGTTGAATGATCGAGTGTTTGGGTATGCATGTATGCTGTTTGTACGGTTTCTATGGGTGGCGCACTAAATTTAAATGAGATGATAACCTATCAAAACTGTAGTTATAGAATGTTACTGGCTTGAATTTCTGTTACATTCTAGTTCGATATGGACTCCATCCACCAGACATCTTTATTTTCCTTTTTCTTTCTGCTTTGCTCTTTCTGACAGGGTCTAAGTTACAATAATTTTGCATGACCCTTTTTATCCTTTTGGTAACATCTTATTTATTTTGCAGGGGACAACACCGTCATCGAAGAATGACAGGTTCCCTCTGACATCTGGGGACTTTCCAACCCTTGGCTTAGACAAGGAAAGTTCTGGAAGAAACATTGAGAATCAAGGTTCAGTGCCGTCAGAATCTCAAAAGAGAATTACATGGTTTTTTGTATTAGTTATCATACAGTAATTTTCTTGATAATAGTAAACATCAAACAATTTGTTGTAAATTTTTCTTCCAATGCTGTCTAATTCTTAAGAGGTCAGATTTGTCTTACCGCAGTGAATGCCTCCTCAATAGCATATTAATAACTCCAAAGTAGGCTTGATTTAATGGATCATCTTCAAGATGGCACTCTACTGTATCTTAATGAAACTTGTCTGAGAAAAAAATAGCTCCTATTGTTTCTGCTTTTGATTTTCTACTCTTCTCTCCTCTGCTTACCACCCTGTTTTGCAGATTGTGGTCCTCAAGGTCGTCCTGGCTCCTCTTCTGGTGGTGGACCACCCAGAAAAGAGGATTTCGGTAACTCTGTAGGTCTGTACATGCAACATACTTCCTTTTTTTTTTAATTTGAGCCAAAATTAATCTGTAACTCCTATGTGCCATGCTTATCATAATTTAGTGATTTTAATTGATTGTTCATTTCCAACAAAATGTACCAGTAGAATGTAGATAATAGGTTCTTTCCTCTCAGGTGATTTCCATTTGCACGGAGATGCTAGAAGTGGAAATTCAAATTCTTGGAGAAGGGAAACCCAACCTTATGGCGAAGATGGAGCCAGGCCCAGCATTGATAAATGGCATGCAGAACCTCAACCGTATATGAGTTCTAGTATTCCACCTCAGCATTTTGATGCTTGGCGTGGTCCTCCTATTAACAATCATCCGGGTGGTGTTTGGTATAGAGGACATCCAGGAGGACCCCCCTTTGGACCTGGGGGCTTTCCGATGGAACCATACCCTTGTTACCGGCCACAAGTTACTCCTCCGGCTCTTGCAAATACACAAGCAGTTTCTGGAGGAGGGACTGGACCCAGGGGACCCCATCCCCAAAATGGAGATTTTTATGGGCCTCACATGCAGGATGCTTTTGTTCGTCCTGGCATGCCAATGAGGCCTGGATTTTACCCTGGACCAGTTCCTCGTGATGGTTATTATGGTCCTCCCTTGGGCTATGCAAATCCTAATGAACGAGAAATTTCATCCATGGGAATGACTGTGGGTCCTAATGCTTACAACTTGTTTACGGGTCCGAATGCTCCTGATATGAGCAATTCTGACATGTTAGGTGGGTATGCTCCAAGCAGTAAAGCAATGACTTTGGAACAAATGGAGTCTGGACGCAGTCATGACACTCGAGCTCGTGATGTTAGATCTCATGAATCTCGAACTCACTATGCGCGCACGCACGAAGCTCGAAATCATGATGCCCACCCTCGTGAAGCTCGAACTCACGATGCTCACCTACATGGTAGACACGAAAAAGTTCTTTTAAAGCAATCTGATTGCTGGGAGGACCAGGATGAGCAAAAGCAGCAGAAGAACATCAGTTCTCATTCTTCACGCAGTGGGGAAGATGATCGGAAAAGGCTTTCTTCCACTGAGAGAAGCTGGAATATGGATCATAACAGGGATGGGAGGGTAGATGGTCGAAAAGTGGCACATGGTGGAGGAGCTCCATGGGAGTTGAATGTCCAACGAGAGCTGCCTGTGAAACCCAAATCTCCGGCAATTATCGGAAGCTCAAAAGGAGATGTCAATTCTCTAAGGAGACTGGATACTGAAGAACTAGGTGCTCCTCAATTGCCAGAAGTCTCAGCAGCTCCAATAAATCCTACTAGTCTTATGCAGAAAATCGAAGGGTTGAATGCGAAGGTTCGAGTGACTGATGGATTACAAGATGTTGAGTTTCCATCTGGAAGGGAGGAGCAGAAGAATATCATGCATACTGGCGAGTCTAAGAAAAACACTCATGGAAAGGGAGCCGACAGTGGTCTGATATCTCATGAAACTCACAAGAATCATATTTCTCCTAGTGATAGAACTGGTGATTCTGCAGTTGCCAGTGAAACAGCTAGTTTCAGGTTGGTGTTTACCTGACTATTTTTGTTAATAACTGTGGTTCATTATTGGGAGCTTGGCTAAAATGCAGTTTGACAGGAAATCCAATCGAAGCATGCACGTTAGATCTGATCATCATAGCAGAGGAAGACTTGGTACCAAAGAGGATGATGGACGGCATGAAAGATCTCGGTTTACAAACTTAGCAGCTGGATCCACTATAGACATTGGAAATTCAGCTAGTCATGGTCAAGACCGACCAACTGTTGAAGCCATTATAGAGGGTGTTGAAAGCTGCTCTATGCACCCGCGAGATAAGGTTGAGGGAGAACTTTCAGCATCTGCAGCTGATCTTAGTGATACCCAGTTGCAGGTAACATTGTTTTTAACTTCAATTTCTTTGACCATCCAATGTTATTGTCTAACCTACCTATATATAATCAGCGCGCGACAATGCTTGAGCTTGCCAAGCTACGACTTCAACAACGAGAGAAAGAAGAAGAAGAGAGAGCAAGAGATCAGAAGGCCAAGGCTCTTGCAAAATTGGAAGAACTGAACAGGCGCACACAAGGAGAGGAATCAGCTCAGAAGATGGAAAATGCTTCTTCGGCGCCCGATCAAAATAAGCAAACAACGGTGGCTGCTGGTAATGCTAAAGTTTCGGTCTCTGTTTTGGGACCCAAACCTAATTCAGGTGTGCTAGGTGGCGAAAACAAACCAGATAGCGTGGAAAAATCTTCTGTTTCAACCAGTGAGGGTTTGTTGGAGACACCAAAGATAGTCAAGGCGGAATATGTTTCAGTCCAAGAACAGTCAAAGAATTTGCATGTTAAAAGTGATGTTTCACACCATGGTAGTAGTCCACAGATTTATGACAAGGTTGTGCCTAAGCAGAAAGAACAGATTTATGACAAGGGTGTGCCTCAGCAGAAAGGGGCCAGTCATGCGCAAAAGCAGAATCTGCCCTCAGAGAGAAAATCAGTGGATAAATTGAAATCTTCCCCTGTTGCAAGCAATACTACAGTTTATTTTGGTGGTGTAGCTGTTGAAATTTCTTCGACGGGTGACAGTGGTTCACTCTTCAGCACAGCTGTCATGACGGAGACTTCGGTACAACAGAAGAACAACTTGGGTGGAAAGAACAAGCCAAAGTTGGAGGAGACATCAGCTAACGTGGCATCTGCATCAAGCTTATCAGAAGATAAAAGCAAATTGCCTGAGTCAACTGCTCAAAAATTTGATGTTGAAAGTGTTCAATCGAGGACTCTGACAGATGCTGTGAATACTCCCTCAGTGCAACTGAACACTGATTCCAAGAATGCAAATCAGTCCATGGAGCAGCGTGCAATGTCACCAAATGAAGATGCCCATGGCAGGGTTAATAATCATAGGAAATCTCTGCAGTCAAAGAGGATCCCTAAAAATCCAACAGCTAATAGATCAACTGAGAAGTTGCATGGTACTGATTCTGTAGTTTGGGCACCTGTTCGCCCACAGAATAAAGCAGAAGTCTCAGACGAAGTTGTTCAAAAGATCATCGCTGATGATCCAAGTCTGTCAATTAAGAATGATCAGCAGGTACAGAGAAACAAGCGAACAGAAATGGAGAGATACATTCCAAAGCATTTGGCTCAAGAAGTTGCACATAACAGTCGCCAAGTCTCAGTTCTTCCAAGTTCACAGGATGTGAAGGTTAGGAAATCTTCTCTCCCAAAAGAAGACACTGTTGTAGGATCTGAAGTTGGAGTCATGGATATTGATAGTTCGCAAAATTATTCCACAACTACCGGAAAGGTTATTTCGTCGATGGAGTCTAAAGATGGGGATGGTAAGCTTTCTAAACCCGGAAAAACTTACGAACCATGGCGTAAAAGGGGTCCAGCAGAGTCAACAGGGTCTTTCCATTTGGACCATGGCAAGAATCTTATCAAGTTAACTGAGCATCCTGGATCCCAGGGGTCTGATGTAATTTCTGGGAAAGAACAGTCCCAATATGCTGATGATGATTGGAACACACCTGAAACTCCTATTGCCCCAGCACCTGCTCTTATGGTAAATGATTTAGGGGGTGCAGCCTCCAGAGAGAAGAGGCAACCGTTCAGAGGACAGAAAAGTGCAGGATACACTCGTGATTCTGATGATAAGAGAATTAATGGCGGAGACGGTGGAAAAAGGTCTAGCCAATCTCCAGCTGTTGAATCGCATCAAGTAGAGACAACTGCAATTCCAAAAGAAAGACGTGTTGTTGGAGATCAATCAGTAAGTCACTGGCAACCCAAGGCTCATGTTCCAGCCACTAACCAGCGTGGAAGCAGATCAAGTGGCACTCAGGTGCCCTCTCAATCAGAAACGGAGTATGCTGTGACGCAAGAGTACAGACACGAGAAATCTCTATCTCAAGAAACTGAGCATCAAGAGCCTAGGAGGGAAAGGAAAAGTACATCGCAAAAAGGTCGCCTTGGTAGGCTTGCGGAATCCTCTACCCTTTCTAATTTAGATAATCAACATGAGCAACACGTGCAAACAGGGTTTCACAAAACCGTCAGCCAAAATAGCCGCTTTCTTGGGGGGCAAGACACTCACAAAGATTGGGGAGGACCTGGGAAGGATTACAGGCAAAACAGTGCTTCAGTGAACCGGGAAAGATACAGACATAACAACCGGCAGTACGAGTACCAGCCAGTCGGACCACAAAATAACAGCAAAGTAAATGCTCAGGAGCCTCAAAGAGATGGTTTGCAGAATTCTAGATCAAGGTCCAAGGAGAGGAATTCAAGTCAATCAAGGCGCGGGGCAGGGCACTTCTATGGACGTAATTCAGGAAGTATTCAAGTGGATGCCAATGACAAGTAGGTTGAATTAATCGTTAACTTCTGTTCGTTGGAAAGATTCTGGTCGGAAGTTGCAGGTCACAGCTTGATTATCTCACTCATAGGTACTCATTTCGAAAAAAGTGTGTGGTTGTTAAAATGTGGAAAATGTTTTGTACTTGATCTCGTTTCTGTCAAATTTGACCATTGCTTCTATGTTGAACAGGATTAGAGCAGAGCTGACGGGGCGTGTCGAGGGGTGTAGGAGGAAGTATTGAGCAGAATGGTGTACGGTATCTGGGGGGGTTCTGTTGGATTTTTTTTTCCTATCTTTTTTATATGGCGTGATCCAATCCAGTTATCCGAACTTTTTAGTTGGTCACAATTTGTCTGTATGTGAAACCCTTGACATTGAACATTGTATTTTACTGATTCCATTCCTTCTGCTCAATTATGGAATCCATCAAGATAACGAGCGTTTCTGAGAGGTAGTTTAGCGTGGTTGGGTAGCTCGAGGCTGTAAGCGAATTCGTGCGGCGCTTTGCTGGATCACGGCTGAGACTTTTTTACTTTTCTTATATGTTCTTTGTGGGTTTTTCCTTTTGGTTTATATTAGTCCCCTTGGAGTTGGTTCGAGTCAACTACCTGGTATTCGGACATGCTAGGTTCGAACTTTGAAAGGTAAGATAGTTTGCTAACAACTATTTAATCATTTATGAACGATGAATGAGATCAAAAACAATATTTCATTGACTTAAAAAAACTAAAATTTTCCAGATACTTGATGAGAATAATTTGGATAGAAGTTTGGGTTCAGCTATTGTTTTTAGAGGTAAACGGATGTTCGTTGACATTAGCTAATAAGAAAGAGAAGAAAAAAGAACATCGTTTTTCTCCGAGGGAAACTATCTCAATACAAAAAATTTGTAATTTCGTTCAAATTTGGATCAGTAAATTTTATCGATGTTCTAAATATATATCAATGGAGCTACTAACAGTCTGTTTGAAAATATTAAAAATGAATGGAAAAGAATTCTTTTCTTGAGTTTTAAAAAATTGAGTGTGTTTGGAACCATTTTTGGTAAGGAAAGAAATTCCTTTCCGACCTAAAACTCTTGATTTTAATTCTTTCCAAAAGAGGTCGGAATTGCTGGGACCAAAACGGAATTGTGCATAAAATACCAATTGTACCCTTGCCAAAAATGAAAATTACCAACTTTTTCTCTCCTTCTCTCTCGATAGTCTCCTTTCTAACACTCTCCCCTTTT
The DNA here is from genome assembly GCA_012979155.1 of Hypericum perforatum. NCBI lineage: Eukaryota > Viridiplantae > Streptophyta > Magnoliopsida > Malpighiales > Hypericaceae > Hypericum > Hypericum perforatum. The sequence goes on along the minus strand of SOPF01027166.1, from coordinate 47,655 downwards.
CTCCCTA
>SOPF01027166.1:0-45562 GCA_012979155.1 Hypericum perforatum | reverse complement strand
TTCTCTTAAACTTCCTCATTTAATAGAATTCTCTTAAACTTCCTCATATACTATGCACAGAGTCCCTATCCCAAGTTATGGAGCAGTCGAGCAGATATTCGATGATGAGTTGCCTCAAAGTCGAGAACTATTACAGACTGAAACTGCCAGAGAAAGCTGTGAAAATGTCGGGACATCGAAGTCAATTTGGAACCGCTTTCTGGAGCTTGATGCAGCGATCAAGATACCCATCACAGTTTTGAAAGTATCTCATTAGAACATTCGTATATCCATTTTCATTCTCTTTTTAAGATCTTCTGACCAATTTTTTGCAGCATACCTCTGTATTTAGTGGTCAACATAGTGTATGGGTCCAAAGTCTCAAAAAAGCTGACTTCTCTATGGATCCTAGGACCCCTGGTTGTTGCTTTCTATGCAAAGGTGCTTCAGGGCCTCTGCAAACTCTTATGTTTTCATCTTTAGGCTGGCAGTGAAACTAATCATAAGCTTGCCCGGTCACTACCAAGTAGTGTATAGTTTTGTTTCTCAAGGGAAGCTCCAACGATATAATTTCCAAGTTCGCCTGGTGCAACCAATAGCGATTTTGAAGGACTTCGACTACAAGCAACTGTCGAGGAAAGAGATGAAGAGGCTTCGAGAGTGGTTCGGGGAGAAGTACTTAGATTTCATGGAATGCATTTGGCCGTACTATTGCGGGATTATAAGGTTCTTAAAGAAGGCACATTTCATACAAACCCGGTGAATTTCGGAACCCAAGCAGGTAATGCTTTTCGGAACAGCGGCCGAGCGAAATCTGCAGTTTAGATTGGAAGGAAGTCATCGATCAGCGAGCAAAAGATTTTTCATTTCTTTACTGCAGCAAGGAGCACATAACCTTCTTATTGTTCCAAAACATTTACTCATTTGCTGATAGGTATCTTGTTCACTAGTTGTACACCAAATCTCATAATTTGTCATTCTCAAGGGACCAGAATTAGTTTGTCATTCTCAAATACTATTAAAGCTCTATTTACTATGTTAAATATTATGATTATTATGCCATTCTCAAATTTTAATCGAGACTCATAGTTTGTCAACTCATTTGAGGGTTAAGCCAACTAATTTGTATGCAGAGGGGCGTCCTAGTGTTTAAAGAGGTGCACATATTTGCAACCTACTTAACTCATATCAAGATGCTTCATCAAGGTTATTGGGACGATGCCGACCTTGTAACTTTTTCCAAAACTTGTAATTGATTACTAATTTTCTGATCAGAGACTTATTAAATCTAGTTAATTAAACTATTGTTACATCAATAGTTTTATTCGTCAGATATAATATTGGTCTTCTATTTAAATTTAGTTAATTTTATTCATCTGATATAATGTTCCATTCCTTTCCTTTTTATTCCCACGAGCCAAACAAAACTCCAAAACCCCAGTCAGTACCTCAAAATCTCCAAAACTAATAATACACTATTTTTTTCTCCAAGCCCTTAAGATTTCCGACCGACCTAGGTAGGCCAAGTCAATGAAATAGTCGAATTGGAGAAAAAGAGACGAAGAAATGGAAGCTAAACTGGTTTGTTCCTCGTCGTGGCCATGCTTCTCTTCTCCTGCAAACCCGAAAAAGCTCTTCTGGGTACATTCTCTTCTCCCTTGTGCTCCTTGTTTATGGCCTTCACGCTCGCCGGAAACTGTAAAGTTAGAATCTTTTTTAGCAGAGGGTTTGGTGCTCAGTGTATGATCTTTGGTGTTGGTTGCTGCATTTAGTTTTTTTTTACTACACGTGTGAATTGGTTAGTGCACATTGAATTTGATACGCGGATCGGATTGGACAGTAGGAAGCAATGCCCATGTATGTTCCGTAAGCAATGCGGGATTTAATACTTGAAAATGCATCCTCAAATGATGCGCAACTGAAGCCTTGCGCGTAGTTTGCATTGTTTTCATGTGTTGGTGGAAGCATGCATGATGAACACTTTGCTTGAAATGGGATCGTGTGGCCTGCGGAATCCATTGCGCTGTTAGAGTCTCCATATCCAAAATTGGTAGGTGTAGTCTAATTCTAAGAGTCGAGACCTCATCACTAGCCTGGCTTATACTCCATTTGCATTTTCTGCATTAGCCCCTTGAATTTTCTGTCACTACAAGCTATAATGGGTAATTGTTTTATTTTTGCAAGACTTGGTCTGTGACTAGTGTTTGATGTGCTTGAGATAATGAGTCTATGCTTGATACAAGTTGCTCAGGTCTTTTGCAACAGCTTGAATGCTGCCTCGTTTGCCTAGATGACCAGAGATTTCAAAATTGATAAATCACTGACCACTGACCCTCTTGTGGTTACTGTTTCCCCAACCTATCTGATGGTCTCCTTGTTTTTTGATGTCTTTATTCACAATTAAAATGGTTAATGGATTTTGGCATGAGTTTCTACATTTCTGTTTCATGATTTATTTCTCTAGGCTTTTATAAGAAGGCCTCAAGTTGCATCGTGTCACAGTGCTCTGAATCCTAGGAGTCCCAGAGGTAAGGTCTGAAATTGTTGAATTGCAAATTTTAATCCTCTACATATCCATTTCATATCAAGAAGGTTTGACCATGATGCTACTAAAAAAAGAATGTGCCCTTTGCATCTATTCACTTTACCACTTTGAGAAGTTTTAGCTTCTGTGAGTATATCTTCTAACTGCATCTTCTGGTACCGTAAATAGTTGTCCCTTGGAACCATGGATGTTCCTACTTAACGCCAGATAGAAATTCTCCAATAAGGAAGAGTGCGGTCTTTGCGATTTCTAAAGCCAAGTCTGATCTGAATGAGCTGGCATCAGATGCTTCAGAGCAAGAAATTCAACAACAGTCTGCAGAAACTTCCTTCACTCGGACCACTTTTTCTTATCCGTTGCAAGGAATTGATGGAAAACCAGGCTTCATTTCATTCTACAAACGTCCTTACAAATTAGAAAACGAAGCGCGTGTACCTAAAATGCAGAAAATATATAGGAGCCTATTATGGTTTTTGGGTCCGACTTTTCTTGTGGCATCTTTCATTCTTCCGTCACTCTATTTACGCCAACTTTTCTCGGCAATATTTGAGGACTCCTTGCTGACAGGTGATTATTATCTATTCATCGGCTCCTTCTGATATATTTCGTTTCCATTTTTCGAGCGAAGTGAGTTACTGATATGAACAAAAAAAATTTGTGTTGTTTATATTTTCTGAGAGGTTTAATGGAGAGAGTGCTAAAGAGTTCTCTTGATAGAAATGGCTAACCTCATGGAACGCTGAGCAGCCATTTGTTGTTTCCATGCAGATTTTCTCATTCTGTTCTTTACAGAGGCACTTTTCTACTGTGGTGTTGCGGTTTTTCTTTTGATAATCAATCATTTGAGGAGGTCCAAGGAACCTGAATCTTCCACGGACACTGGTCAAAAGTCAGGTCTTGAATTAGGCCAGAGAATTTCTTCAGTAGCTACCCTGGTACTTAGTCTCATAGTTCCCATGATAACCATGGGCTTAGTTTGGCCGTGGACTGGTCCTGCAGCTTCCGCAACTCTTGCTCCATACCTGGTCGGTATTGTCATTCAATTCGCATTTGAGAGTTATGCAAGATATAGGAAATCACCTTCATGGCCGGTCATTCCAATCATATTTCAAGTAAGTGCTGATGCCTCTCGTAAAGTCAATACTCGCGTGTCTTTGCGAAGGAATTGTCTTTAATTTGATTCTCATATTGAACATGGCCTTTGATATGTGAATCGTCTGTTGTTATTCACAGGTGTATCGGTTACACCAGCTGAACAGAGCAGCGCAACTTGTGACTGCCCTGTCGTTCACAGTCCGAGGAGCCGAAATGACCTCGCACAACCTGGAGATTAGCACCTCCCTGGGTACCCTTTTAAATGTTCTTCAATTCCTCGGGGTCATCTGCATTTGGTCACTCTCCAGCTTTCTCTTGAGGTTCTTCCCCTCCCATGCGAGGACACGGGAATGACACTGCCACTTCGTAGAGGATGAAACTCCAGTTACACTCGAGATAAGTTACGGTTCTTCTTGCCATGGAATTAGTCATCAGTCTTGATCATAGTCACCACGTAACTTGATACGGATCTTGGCACAATACTAACCTAAATCCTCGGAGCTGGATGCTGCTATTTCGAGATGACTGTGTCATGTATGTACAATGCACTTTGCAGTACTGATCTTGAATTGGGTGAATTGCGGTGCAATCTGCGAAAGTTTAATTTTAGCTCCGTCTTTCCTTTTCCTTTCGTGATCCTTTTAACATAATCTTCAGGTACTAGATCATAAAGTTGTGCAGTTCTAGTATACCAAAAGTAAATTTACATCATGACACAATCTGCGTATAAAGCCTGAACCTCCTAAATTCTTAGGGTATGTGGCCTTTGGCTGTCCTTCCTCTTGGAAACGATTTTCAGATCTCTTGGTTGGTGATACAAGCTGAAGTTATATATTGAAGGTTGAAGAATCTTAACTTGCTTCTTTTGTCTGTAGATTTTTCATTTTATATTTTTTAAAGATAAAAATATAATATTCCAAATAACAAGGTTACATAAAAGTAAAAATACAATTCGTATGCATTATTTTAGCCGTTCAGTCAATCTGATGGCTCAGAATGACATTTGTAATTATGTAATGATAGTTCTTCTATCGTTTCGTTAACGTGGTTTCATTTTACGTTATTAAATATAATTTACATGTTAAATATGGACTCGATATGATGTCACAATGCAAAATACTGTATTCGGTTCGGCGATATATACAACTTTTTTGATTTCGCTAAAAATTTGGTCGTCACTGTTGGAATCTACATATCCGAAGATTGCAACAAGGGTATTTACTTCATCAACCCTACAAATAGTGATCATGTAAGTGTGATAATGAATACGAGATCAAATTATTCTAATATTATATTAAAATTTTATATCCATCTTAAAATTTAAGTCAATAAAATAAGTAAATTTATACGCTTATAAACTTATCATCATTCTTGCCCCAGGTATTGTTGGATTCTCAGCTTACATTTGTGTCGTAAAGCAAACAACGAGAAGGCAAGGAAACAAAATTTCCTGTCAGGTAGACGTGAAACGGACATGTTTTGTCCAGACATGTTTGGGATGTTCCATAGGAGAATCATGTCCTCATTCTGCTGGCAAATTCCTTTCCGTAATGTTTTTAATGCAAAACTTAGCGGGACCGTGAAGTAGCTCTTAATTATGTCATATTGGCAAATAATTGATGCGGTCAATGAGCAAGTCAGGTCGCGTAAAAACAGTAGCAGTTTGTGTTATGTGTTTTCTTGCTGTATTCTATTCGGTATTAGGTGGTTTTAGGTTGATAATTGCGATGGCAAAGATTTTGATATCCGGCAAGTCAACACGTAACTTCAAATCAGTTAAGGGAATTTTTGGGTCAGTTTTTTTTTATAAGATAAGAGTTCGACATTGAATATCTCATATTTGAGTCGTGAATAATTTTTGAAATTCTAAAAAATTATCCCAATAAAAATTAAACATTATTATTATCTTCTCAAAACTTTTTGATTAAACTAAATAAATTCTTTCTGATTAGTAAGTTCGTGATCACGAGGGGATGTTGATGGAGAATTTCCGAATGACAGCTCAACCAATGGGGACAGAGAAGCTGGGAAGAGAGTGGGATTTTTTTTTTAAATGGTGTTACTATTCATGCAAAATTATCAATTTGGTACCCATAACTAAAATTATGAAACAAGTGTCCACGTTGGACTGTTTTGATAAACTCCCGTGTACCGAACCATTACACGAGATTTTATCCCGTGTATACCAATACACGAGATTTTATACCATTTGCAAAAAACGGGCTAAAATCCCGTGTATTGGTAAAATATCGCGTTTTGGACCAATACACAGGAAAAAATTCCGTGTTTTGGCTTTTTATGTATAGATCTCGAAAAGTTATGTGGATTCAAAAAAACAATTTCTCGAATCGGACATCCGAGCACCAAGATATTGTTATTCAAAGTTTTTTTTACATAGTCTCTCAATTTGAATTTTTTTTATTTTTTAAATTTGAAAAAAATACAAAAAAACCATGAAAAAAAATGTTTTTTGTTAATTTTTATTACAGAAATTTGATTTTTTTTATTTTTTATGAATCCTTCACTTGATTTTTAATTTTTCAAAAAATTTAAAATATTCAAAAGTCTTTTATAAAAATTAAGACGGTTTCTTTGTGCCTTTTTATTATTTTTGTATTTTTTTTAAAATTAAAAAAATTTCAAAAAATTCAAATTGAGAGATTATGTAAAAAAAAACTTTGAAGAGCAATATCTTGGTGCTCGGATGTCCGATTCGAGAATTTTTTTTTTTGAATCCATATAACTTTTTGAGATCTATACATACAAAAACCAAAACACGGGATTTTTTCCCGTGTATTGGTCCAAAACGCGATATTTTACCAATACACGGGATTTTAGCCCGTGTTTTGCAAACGGTATAAAATCCCGTGTAGTGGTATACACGGGGTGAACACCCGTGTACTGGTTCGATACACGAGATTTTATCAAAACAGTACAACGTGGACACTTGTTTCATAATTTTGGTTATGGGGTACCAATTTGAAATTTTTTTATGAAGAGTAACACCAAATAAAAAAAATCCAGAGAGTGCGTGTTTGTTATATTTTAATTTATTCGTCATTTTCTGATTTTTTTAATTTTTTTCTCGATTACAAGTCAGTAAAATGTTAAAATTATAGAGTCCTGTTTTAGTTTTATTTTTATGGAGGTGGAAAAGCTTAACTTCCATTGATACCAAAGGTACATATATATACAGGTCATTGACACGATAACTACGACGTAATATACATTTACATTAATACTAGATAACTATGCTTCTAACTACCCGATAGCTTCTAACTACCCGATAGCGATAGGATAGCTACTGCGGGAGATAACTACGTTATGTGTGTATCATTATCCAATACTCCCCCCTCAAGCCGGCGCGTGGGCGCGTAGAGATCACGAACGCCGAGCTTGGACATTAGGAACCGAAGACGATCACGTGGGAGAGCTTTAGTAAAGGCATCAGCTAGTTGGAAGTTGGTCCCGATCTCTGTGGGGACGATGCGGCCCCGAACAAACTGTTCTCGAACAACATGACAGTCAATTTCGATATGTTTGGTACGCTCGTGAAAGACGGGGTTTGCAGCAATGTGACGAGCAGCTTGATTATCACAGTAGAGGGGGATCGGCTGGGGGAACTTCATCCCAAAATCAGCTAGAAGTCGGAATAACCACATAAGTTCCCTTGTCGTGGAGGCCATGGCGCGGTATTCTGCTTCAGCGGAGGAGTGTGAGACAGTAGTTTGTTTCTTACTTCTCCAGGAGATTGGACAGCCACCAAGGGTGATGACATATCCGGTAGTAGAACGTCGTGTAGTTGGGCAATTTGCATAATCAGAATCTGCGTAAGCTTCCAAATGTAGCTGGTTGGAGGAGGGATAGAAAAGGCCTTGACCTGGCGTGCTTTTGAGATATTGGAGTAGACGCTCCGCTGCTTGCCAGTGGTGAAGTCGAGGCTTTTGAGTGTGCTGACTGAGCATGTTTACTGTAAATGAGATATCTGGTCTAGTGACCGTGAGGTAGATCAATCGACCAATGAGACGTCTATACCGTGAGGAATCATCATAAGGTGCACCATCTGTGGTGAGTTGAAGATTGGGCTCCATTGGTGTGCTACTTGGTTTAATGGCAGAGGCTCCAGCATCAGACAAGATGTCCAATGTATACTTGCGTTGGTTTAAGTATATGCCAGTTCCAGATCGTGCAACTTCTATGCCAAGGAAGTAGCGAAGGCTGCCGAGATCCTTGATACGAAATCGCTGTAGGAGGAGCATTTTGATATAGCGAAGGAGGCTAATATCATTTCCTGTCAAGATCACATCATCAACATATACAAGTAAGAATGCATTGGCAGTTCCTTGCATCATAACAAATAGTGAGTGGTCGGGATCCGATTGTCGAAATCCTATATGAAGGAGTGCAGCCCTTAGAGTAAAGAACCAATTTCGCCCTGCTTGCTTAAGTCCATACAAGGATTTCTGGAGCTTGCAGACAAGGCGAGGTTCACCATGGCGAGGGTGGCCTGGTGGGATCTGCATGTAAACATCCTCAAAAAGATCGCCATGTAAGTAAGCATTTTGTACATCAAGTTGGTAAAGTGGCCAGTTGTGAACGACAGCAATGGATATTAGAACTCGAATGGAGACAAGTTTTGCCACTGGGGCGAATGTCTCATGGTAATCAATTCCCTCCACCTGGGAGTACCCTCTAGCGACGAGGCGAGCCTTGTAGCGCTCAATGGTACCATCCGAATGTCGCTTAATTTTAAAAATCCATTTACAGGAGATAGATCGCTTACCTGGTGGTAAGAGGGTGAGAGTCCACGTACCGTTAGCATTTAGGGCATCAAGTTCAGTCCGAATTGCCTGACGCCACACCGGGAATGTCACAGCTGTATTGAATGATGTGGGCTCGGTGGTGGAGTCAAAGCTGGACAAGAAACAACGGTAATTGGGAGTAAATCGGTGTGTTGTGAGGTAGTTACCTATGGGGTATAATGTGCTGATAAGTGAAGAAGGTGCTCTGGGGGGGCCGGTATGGAAATCAGTAAGCCACTTTGGTGGATTTCGTTCCCTGGTACTCCGGCGTAGAGCCAACACTGATGGTTCTGCGATGATAATATCAGTTGAGGCCTGTTGTAAGCCCTCTTCGGAATGTGGGGTAAGGCCTCCTGGTGGGGATTCCACAGTTGTAATGTCCCCTAAGGTATCATTACCGTGGGACTCCCCGTCATGTGTGGCAGCGGTCGGATCATCGAGAGATGATATGGGTAGAACAAGGTCAGTCGCATGTAATTTGTGATTTGGTGTAGGAAAAATTTGTTCATGAAAATCAACGTCCCTACTGACGAATATTTTTCGTGTAGTAATGTCAAAAACCTTGTAACCTTTTTGAAGGGGTGGGTACCCGATGAAGATGCATGGTATGCCCCTATTGTCAAATTTTGTCGTGGGATTTATATTTCTTGCAAAACATAGACACCCAAAAGTGCGAAGATGATCTAATTTTGGTGGTGTTCCAGTGAGAATTTCAAATGGTGTTTTTCCTTTTAAAACATTTGTAGGTGTGCGGTTTATAAGATATGCAGCGGTGAGGATACATTCCCCCCAAAAATTCTTTGGAAGACGGGCTTGAAAACGTAATGCTCGTCCTGTGTTGAGCAGGTGACGATGTTTTCTCTCAACGACAGCATTTTGCTGCGGAGTGTCAACACATGTATGCTCGTGCTCGACTCCGATGGAGTTTAAAAAATCATTCATGCGTTGGTTGAAAAATTCAGTACCATTGTCACTACGAAGCCTTTGAACCTTAAGATTATATTGGCGTTCGATCATAGAGACAAAGTTTTTGAAGATTGCAAATACTTGATCTTTTGAATTTATCAAATGTATCCAAGTGCACCGTGAGAAATCGTCAACTATGGTTATAAAATAACGTGCACCACTTAAAGAAACAGTAGAAAATGGTCCCCATACATCAATATGTAATAGTTGGAAACAACGTGTTGACTTGATGGTACTATGAGTAAAAGAATGTCTAGTGTGCTTAGCTAATGGGCAGACTGTGCATGGGATGCTTTTGAATGAAATACTTGAATTTAAATTAGACAAATGGGGATGTAACTTGGTACTCGGATGACCCAACCGCCAGTGCCATAAGTCTGTTGCATCAGACGTCGTTGTCGTTGCCGCAGTACCAACAGTAGGTGTGGACTCTGAGATATAATATAATCCATTATGTTCCCGGCCCCATCCAATCACCTTCTTCGTCGTTAGGTCCTGGAAACAACAATGTTTTGGGAAAAAATGAATAGAGCAGTTTAGGTCATGAGTGAGTCGGCTAATGGAGATAAGGTTAAATTGAAAATGTGGAACATAGAACACATCAGATAATATCATACTGTTAGGTAAGGTGACTGATCCTATTTTTGTAACAGGTAGGCTTGTCCCATTTGGTATGGTAATTGACGGTCCTATGTAAGGTGTGCTATGATTTAGTGTGTTAGGACAATGAGTGATATGGTGGGTACTACCTGAATCGAGGATCCAAGGAGTGGACGTTTGTGACAGTAGGCAATTAAAGGAACTAGTGTTACCGTCTAAGGGTGTGTTCTTAGGTGGGTTGGGTAGTAGGGCCAACAGCTGTTGCAGTTGATCATTGGTGATCTGAACATTCCCGATCGTCGTTGTTGTGTTGACAGGAGCCAGACCTGATGCCGTAAATGCACGTCCGCGACCGCTACCTCTACCACCTCGGTTGCTTGCTCCTCCTCTTGGTGTACTTTGGTCAATACTGTTTGAGGCGGCCTTTTTCTTGCGACAGACATTTTCCTCATGTCCTCGAATTCCACAGTAGCTGCAATATACGGCAGGCTTTGCTGGACAAAATCGTACTGTGTGTCCCGGCTGGGAACAATGATGGCATACTATGTCGTTGTTTGATGCATCTGACTTGCCTCCATTGTTTCGCATGGTAGCTAAAGCAGAGTGCTCTAGCGATGACACATGATTACTTGCAGCGACTTGACGATGTTTCTCGTCCTCAGTAGCGAACGAGTAGGCATCTGAAACTCCAGGCAATGGCTTCATCATTAGTATGTTGCTTCGTAACTGGGTATAGGAGTCGTTGAGTCCCATGAGGAACTCGATCAGATGGTCCCTGTCGCGTTCACGCTCATCTGCTTGGCGGGAACCGCACGTGCATTTTGTAGCACAAGTGCACGGAAATCTTATGCGATAACATTCAAGTTCATCCCATAAAGATTTCAGGGATGTGTAGTACACTGCGATGGAATTGTTTTGTTGTCGTAGGTTGGCAATTGACCTGCGTACTTCATAGATACGCGCTGCACTTCCTGTTGCAAATCGTCGAGACAATTCCTCCCATATGAGTTGTGCCGTCTCAACGAACATCAGACTAGCTGCTATGTCCGGCGAAACTGAATTAACCAACCACGATTTCACGAGGTTGTTGGCTCGCCGCCACTTTGGGAAGGATTCAGATGCTTTGTCTGGCTGCATTAGCGTGCCGTCAACAAACGATAGTTTGTTCTTGGCATCAAGGATCATAATCATCGCCTCTCTCCACATCGCGTAGTTGTCGCCGGAACTGGACAGCTGTTGGGAGACGAGAGATGTCTGGCTCGTTTCAGAGCTATGGATAAAATAGGGGGAATCAGTTGCCTTAATACTAAAGGTCATATATATACAGGTCATTGACACGATAACTACGACGTAATATACATTTACATTAATACTAGATAACTATGCTTCTAACTACCCGATAGCTTCTAACTACCCGATAGCGATAGGATAGCTACTGCGGGAGATAACTACGTTATGTGTGTATCATTATCCAATAATTTTCATAAAGTTATCAGGGATATTCTGGTATATTTTACAAAATGCAGGAGCTAAGCAATGTAACAAGCCAAACCACATACTGTTTTCACTCATATAAATAATACCTATGGAGAAAAAACACGACAATTAAGATAGTTTAGGAGAAGAATTACAGGCCAACACCAGAATAGTGATGATCAAAGTTGGTGCACTAAAACAGTTCAGTTAATTCGATAATATTCTTTTAGTTTATGACTATTTGGTGTCATTAGTAATATTAAAAAGCGTTAATTAACTAAAAAATATTAACCTAGCGTTACAAAGTGTACAACGACTTGACACAATTCCTCCAACGAATAATCTACAATGGAATTAGATTGTTAAAGGGTGTCTTTTCACATGACGGCTGCCGTCACCTTTCCAATTTCCAACTTTGGAGTTACTATCTATACTTTGTGGTTGTGAAATCGAACCCAATTAGGCCAATGCCATTGGTCGCTTGTTGACTAATTCATCTCACCTCCTCCACAAGGTACAAATCGTTTGGTGAACTTTTGTTGACCATTGTTCTAAGGACAAAGTCAAATCCCACTAAATTTTTAACATCATTTATTAAAAGTTATATTATTACACCGTGAAGAAAATAACCAATAAAGTATATATCATAGATGATTGACGTGAGCAACCATTTCTAGGAAGAAAAAAAAGACAAAGGTGTGTCAATAATAGTATTTCAAAGCTATGGAGCAAAAGAATAGCACGATTTCTGTTCTTTTGAAGCATGTTAACATATTCATCTTTTCACATTATACCAACTTGTTAATTTCTTCTCCTTTCAATTTTTTTGTTAATTCTTCGGAAGATAAGACTCCAACTGAACCGCTAGATAGATATATAATCATTGGAGAGACCACTAGTTAAGCTTTTTTCCTATGCGCAAGTTGATGGCTCGCAGAAAACTTTATTTTTTTCTCCATCCAGGAAGTAGCCATCAATCTGCCCTTATCGGTGTGCAGTCCCCCATCTCCAAACGTGCTACTCTACCTGTAATTTCATTGACATAAAATTTTGGAGGCAGCCAACATATTTTAGTCGGTTGAGAGGAAAATCATATATCGGAAATCATATATATAATATTTAAACTTCAAAAATCATCACACTCGTAGTTAAAAAGAGAATAATCATATCACTTGTGCATTTTCCAAATATGCCTTATCCTTTTGACTATGTCTTCCCAATTGTACCATTTTTTTTTTTGAGGGAAAAAGAAAATCCAATTGTACCATTTGTATCTTGTTTGGATATACTTTTTTTTGTAAGTATAGTTTATTGAAGATATTATTATTTAGGATTAGCTTCTTCCTACAAAATTGCGATTGTTTACTTAAATAAAACTCTAACACAATGTTTAGATATATACCTCGATGACTTGAAGGGAGCTTAGAGTTATAAACTGTTGGAGTTTAGAGTTAGTGTAGTAGCCATAGGTGGTTTCTTGGCGAAAGGATATAATGAAGTTCTTGTAGATTTTATTATATTTCATTTTGGTGTATCGTGTTTAACTACATTGAGTAATAAATTTTTACTTATAAAAAAAAAACAACCTAACTTCATGCAACAAATAGACAGGCTGGTCTAGTTCCACTGAGCTATATATATATAGAGAGAGAGCACAAAGCTCTCCCATAATATTAAGTATCATAAACCTCAGTTAGCCTTGAGTGGGCCAACTCTTCACATTGTGATCAGAGCTGTTCTTCTAGTTTCTCCAATCACATGCTTTCCTTCCCTTCCTTCCAATGCTTAGTTGAGGTTTCTATTGGCATTTAGCTCAAAATGAGAGACAACCATTTTCTGTTATTGATGCTGTTTCTTCTACTAGCATCTCAAACCTCTGCAGATCAATCAAAAGAAACCTACAATTGGCTCCTAAGAATCAAATCCAAGCTAGTTGATCCGGTAGGAGTTCTTGATAGCTGGTCAACTACAGCTCATTTCTGCAGCTGGACTGGAATTATATGCTCACATGATCAGAACCAAGTCTTGGTGTTGAATCTATCAAGCTCAGGTCTTTCGGGTCCGGTCTCGAGCGATCTCTGGCATCTCTCTTCACTTCAAGTGCTTGATCTCTCTTTGAATTCCCTCACTGGTTCGATCCCTCCGGAGCTCGGAAAGCTTCAGAGCTTGAGGGAACTTCTCCTGTACTCGAATTCCCTCTCCGGTTGCATTCCCGACGAGGTTGGCCTATTGAAGAAGCTTCAGGCTCTTAGGATAGGAGATAACAAGCTGTCAGGTGCAATCCCACATAGCATTGGCAAATTAACAGAGCTGAAGATATTAGCTCTGGCTGACTGCCAATTGAATGGCAGCATACCGGCCGAGATTGGCAACCTGAGACAGCTGGTGTCTCTAAACTTGCAGAGTAACAGCCTCAATGGCCACATACCAGAAGAGATTGAGGGGTGTCGAGAGCTTCGTAACTTCGCAGCATCGAATAATCAGCTCGAGGGAGACATCCCGGATGCGATAGGGACGCTCGGGTCGCTGGAGATACTGAACTTGGCCAACAACACCCTTTCAGGATCAATTCCGATTCAGCTAAGTGGCCTTGCAAGTTTGAAGTATTTGAACTTGCTTGGAAACAGATTAACCGGCCGGATCCCCTCGGAGTTGAAGCAGTTGTTGAAGCTTGAGCAGCTTGATCTGTCAGAAAACAATCTGTCCGGAAGCTTAGACCCGTTCAGCACGCAGTTTATGCATCTCGAAACTTTGGTTCTCAACGGAAATGGCCTAACCGGTAGCGTCCCGAGCGGTTTCTGCGTTGGAAAATCGAATCTGAGGCAGCTTTTTCTGGCGCAGAATCATCTATCGGGGGAATTCCCTGTTGAAGTACTCAAATGTTCGTCCCTCGAACAACTAGACCTCTCTAACAACAAATTAGAAGGGAGTCTTCCATCCGACATAGACAAACTGGAGAACCTGACTGATATGTTACTCAACAACAACAGCTTCAGCGGAGATCTTTCTCCTGAAATCGGGAACCTGACGAACTTGGAGAATCTTTATCTGTTCACCAACATGATCTCCGGGAAGCTTCCACCCGAAATCGGCAAGCTTCAGAGGATGAGTTCTATCTATCTCTATGATAATCAGATGGTAGGAGCAATTCCAAGGGAGCTAACTAACTGCACCAGCCTAACAGCAATAGATTTCTCCGGGAACTACTTCTCGGGGCCAATTCCAGCAACCATTGGGAAGCTTGAGAAGCTAAATGTGCTTGATCTAAGGCAGAATGACTTGTCAGGTCCAATCCCTCCAAGCTTGGGATATTGTAAGAAGCTTCAAATCATGGCTTTAGCAGATAACAAGCTCTCCGGGACCGTTCCACCGACATTTCGGCTGCTTTCGGATATGTTTAAAGTCACCCTTTACAACAACTCCTTTGTTGGTCCTCTCCCTGCATCTCTTTCCCTTCTCAGGAACCTGAGGATCATCAACTTCTCTCACAATAGGTTCAGTGGAAGCATTTCTCCTCTATTGAGTTCCAATGCTCTCACCCTCTTGGACTTGACCAATAACAGCTTCTCCGGACCCATCCCCTTGCAACTTGCAATGGCACGAAACCTGACCCGACTGCGCCTTGGACGCAACCATCTGAATGGGAGCATCCCTCCAGAGCTCGGCCTAATCAACGAGCTCAAGCTCCTTGACCTGTCGTTCAACAATCTCACAGGAGAGATTCCTTCGCAGCTTTCAAACTGCCAAGCCCTCGAACACCTCCTCCTCAGCAGCAATCAGCTTACAGGAAACCTGCCAACATGGTTAGGGAAATTGGCGGAACTAGGAGAGCTTGACTTATCATCGAACGACCTGAACGGGGTAATTCCGGCCGAGCTTGGAACCTGTTCGAATCTGCTCAAGCTTTCTCTCCACAGCAACAATCTGTCAGGAAATATCCCACCCGCAATCGGCAACCTGTCCTCCCTCAATGTTCTAAATTTGCAGAGCAACACCCTGTCCGGGCCAATCCCCGCAACAATCCAGGGCTGCAAGAAGCTTTTCGAACTAAGGCTGTCCGAAAACAACTTGTCAGGTTCAATACCTGACGAGCTTTCCAAGCTATCAGAATTACAAGTAATCCTTGACCTCAGCTACAACAGCTTCTCAGGAGAAATACCATCTTCCCTTGGGAGCCTCATCAAGTTAGAGAGACTCAACCTCTCTTCGAACCATCTACAAGGCAAAATACCTGCCTCCCTCGGAAAGCTGACCAGCCTACACGGATTAAACCTCTCCCACAACGACCTCCGCGGCGAACTCCTCTCGACATTCTCGAGATTCCCACGAAGCTCCTTCTCGGGCAACGACGAGCTCTGCGGCCCACCATTGCGGCCCTGCCCAGGCTCAGCTGGGCTGTCGAACGGGCAGCTTTCGGATGCAGCCGTTGCGGGGATCACAGTGGCCATTGTCTTTACATCGACTCTAATATGCTTGGTGCTGGTCTATGTGATGGTGAGAATGTGGTGCAACTGGAGAAGAGCTTCTGTAGTGAGGATGGAGGGAGGCAAAGAGGAGGAGAAGTGGGCAGATGGAGAACTTAACAAGAGAACAACACCAGGAGAGTACTTAAAGCTTAACTCCATGCCAGTTGCTGTTCCATCACACGATCAGAAGCAAGCATCTTCAAGAACATGCATATTCCAGTTTCACAATGTATAATAATACTACCTCCCTCCATTGAGGTGGTAGTGAGTTTCGATGTAATAATATTGTTGTAGCATCAGAAAAGAGAAGGAATTTGGCAATTTTTTTATGAATAACTAATTTTTTGTATATATGCCTTGTATTATTTGGCCAAAAATACTAAGTTAAATTTGGAACAGTGCTTATTGTGCCGGTTGACCATTTTAATTTTTCGATATATTGTATTATAATTACATATTATGGCGCTTATATATATAAGTAGATTTTAATTTGGAAGAGTGCTTATTTTTGTAGGAATGAAATGATTGTCAAAAACATACGTTTCTTGTGCCTAGAGCTCACAATAGTTGGTTTATACTTGTAGAAACAACAGTAGTTTTTGACAAGTTTATACTTTTGGTGCTCTGCAATGGATTTTGGCATTTTTTATTGGAACAGAATCTATATTCGAGCAATGACAATAAATCCAATATTCTCTATTTTAATAAATTATTCTTATGTTTATCTTATATTACAAGTAAGCTAATTATATATCCGTCTCCTTGGTGCCTAGCTCCCTGTACAAACAGGTATCCACGCGGGAACTTCATTTCCTCCACCGCCATACATTTAAATATTTTTCTAATATTTTATTTATTTATTTATCCGCCACCTTTCAATTCAAATTCTTCCTTGGTCATATCAATACAGTAGACTCTCCTTTCCCAGATTTATAGTTTATGCCAAATCATCATGAAAACTAGAGAATTCAAATGGCAAAATCATTTCTCCAAATTATAGACGTCAGCAAAAAATTCTAATTCCATAAAACCCTGAGAGCCTGACAGCGTTTTTACCCATGATTCTCTTCTTCACAAATATTGACAGTTCCATCCAAATTAATGGATGTCAAAACCTCTACATTGATAATATTCTTCCTTTCTTGTCAACTGACACTAGATCAGCTCTAGAACATGTATTTACATCTTTTAACCTCACAGGTTAGCAGCACCGACTTATTTTCTACTTCAAACTAGCAAAAGGTTGACCTTACTTTTTTTTTTAGGAAAGACCTTACTTGTTAGCTCTTGGTTGCACTATGCTAACTTTGAAGTGGTAAAAGGGGGTAGGGTACTACAAGGAGCTACACATTTACACGTTCCTCTTTCAGTTTATCCAAAACCCACACTTCGGCCATTAGCCTACCATACTCGCTTTCCACATCTTTAAGTTCCGCCCGAAGCCTCGACACCTGCATAATCAGAAGAGTGGAGTATCTAGTCAAGTGTATATATCAATTTTGAAGACGTGCACTCAAGACCAATGAAGTACCTTCGCAGAAAGTTCTTCCGTCGTCTTCTCGTACTCTAAGCATCTGAAAGATCGGACATACATTTACGTCAAGGAAAAATGTACAACTGATCACATTTTGTAAGTCGCGATGCCGAGAGACTAGGAAACTTGGAAATGCATGATCCACAAGATTTGATGCATGTAACAGCAAAATGTAGATGAATCCCAGTGTATAACTTTTACTTACCGAGCCCGGAGTTTCTCATTTTCTTGCTTCAAATTTGCAGCCTCGTCATAAGGAGTTGTTGAATGGAGCCGCTACAAAAATGAGAGGAACAATTTTGTAACTAATTTCTCGTCAATACCATCAGTTAACAGGTGCACACTAGTCTTTGCAACAAGTATCATAATTGAGAAAAAACAAAGATGGGGAACCTCGGATTTAGATAGGTACCAATATCAATCGAACAATGAGATAAAAGTAAAAGATTATCAAAATTGTGTGTCAAGAAAGGACACATGTTGAGCAAGTTGCACGTCGGTCAGAGAGTCTAAGTGTTTGCGATTCACTCAATGGGCATCTATAAAAAATGCGCACAAATACCTGTGTCTCAGAGCTGCATTCTGCAACCAACTGGTTGGCCGTTTCCAATGAAGACTGTTCCACTCTTCCACCATGTTCCACTCTTCGCAATTCACTTTCAGTCTCCTTCCTCTTTAAACGTGATCCTGCCCAAAACCAAAGCATTATTGCCTAAAATGTAAAAATGGTCAAAGTTTTTATGAACAACAATGAAAAAAATAATTCAAGATAGTAAAATGGTGCCCAGTTACAAACTTCATCCATGTCATTGTTGACGCAAACCCCCCAAAAAAGAAATAACTTTAGCTGTTATCCGAGAAACTTGAAAAATCCTAGTAGAGATCACAGTATCAAAATTTGAGAGTAAACTCATACTTAATCCTGTAGTTGAAAGAAACGTATTGCTTTGTCTCTAAACCAAACATAATGCGTTGTTTGGTCCCTCTCATTTATCTCGACTAGTCCCTCTCTACATGCCGGGTAGATTCCCAAATACCCCTTCCCTAAAATAAAATGAAAAGAACCTCAGCTTGTCAGTAGCCCACCCAAACCCTGACTTCTTGCAATCGCTCAACAGCACCGCCCCGTTCTCCCATTATTTGTGTTAAGTTATAAATCTGCCCCATCTTCTTTGTTTTTCGTTTTTAAAAGATGGGGGTAACTTGGGAATGCACAACCAAAAAACATGGAGGGACTGGTTGGGAAATCGACAAGAACAAAATGACTCACGATTTTCTTAGGATGAATAAGCCAATCTCCCCCAATTACCGAAACTAAATAATAATTCAAGCATGCAGAAAGGACATTTCGATCAAATATCCATTTACCTGCATAAGTTACTGCACTACCATCTCGCACCAGTGAGCCTGGATTCAATATGACAGGGTTTGCTCTACCACTGTTTGGTGAAACATGATTTGAACCCTGACGAGCTTCTGGTAATTTAATTTTTTTCTTGACCTGGTAGCCAATTAGTCCGCAATGGTAATCCCTGCCACAAATAAGGATCACATGTTGCACGCAACAGCTACTTTATGACCTCCGAAAGGAAAAGGTACAAATTTAACATGTACATGTACCATATTTCTTAACTATGACCAACATACACGTACAACATTATGCAGGCAAGTAAAGATAATATTTGTGATAATGGATAGAAGGCAATACACGAATGATACCAGCAGTTCAATGCTCATGCAGTTTATTGGTTTTGTCTTTTGATAATCAGCGCTAATGTAACAATAAGGACCCACACCAACACAGCACACAATTAAAATAATGTATTTTATAGGACAAATCATTACCAGTATTCCCAAGTCATCTGTTTCAAGCGACTTTCAAGCTTCTGGAATAGAGAAGTTCTCTCAAACTCTTGTTTGTTATGAGTGGGCTCAATAAAATTTGCTTCCAGAACACCTAGAAGACATCAACATAACTGACTTCATATGCTAGAATGGGAACATTTCAGGCTACCGCAGAAAGAAAATCAGTATAAAAACAGATTTTT
Organism: Hypericum perforatum; assembly: GCA_012979155.1. Taxonomy (NCBI): domain Eukaryota; kingdom Viridiplantae; phylum Streptophyta; class Magnoliopsida; order Malpighiales; family Hypericaceae; genus Hypericum; species Hypericum perforatum. The sequence continues at coordinate 26,051 of SOPF01027166.1, read as the reverse complement.
TACCAACCACTCCTCTTCCCCTGCTGTCAAAATAGCTCACAACTGGCCAGAACGGCTGAAATGCAACAGAATACAACACAATTAGGGTGAAACTAACTGCCTTATGCACATAAACTAGAAGAAAAAAAAGGCCTTGTCAAAATTGGTACTTGCTGTACTATCAGGCTAAATGATTTTCTTAATCTTTAGAGAATTACCATATGCGCGCACATTGCATTTTCACTCGTCTTTTAAAATGGAGTCATCAATTCCCACATAAAATAGGTAGCCCTCCAATAGGGAAAAGTAATTATCATAGAATGTGGGAATATGGCACTAGCCTCTTAGTTAAAGAAACAATTACCAGTATCAGTCGATTCTTGTGGTATACACTGAAACCATGGACACTAACTTGCGGTGCTCCTTTGGAAAATCCAACAGTAGTTACAACTTGGCCCTGAATTGTGTGAATCAGGACCAGAGAATCATAATTAGCTAAGACTCAGGACAAACCAATGAATAGATGAGCACAAGATAATACAAGGTTATACACCTCTACGCATCCAGCACTTTGGGGTCTGTACAAGATGTACTCTGGGAATATCATATCATCAGCAAGATTGTGATGCTCAACCGGTCGTCCACGCAGCAATATATTGAAACTTTTGGGTAATTTCAAGTATAAGATAGATAGGTAGACCTGCAAAAGAGCATGTGAACACAAAACTCAGCAAATCTCGCAATTGGTCTAACCACGAAATGGATAGAATAGATGTATGCAATGAAAACCAAATAACACACTTACGCGGAGAGAATAGTGCAATCTGTTTGCTATATGCTCTTCATTTACAGCCCTCCAAGCAGCTGTTGTTTCCACCTTTTTTATATCTCCACAAATTTGAATGTCCTGTCAACCAGGCCAGAACAAACCAATAAATTCAGAGCAATCATGTTGCAAAAAAAAGAGAGAGCACAAACTCGTTTCCAACCTCACTATCTTTATCAAAGTCCAACTCCATGACCCCTTCATCAGTAACCCACAAATTATAGATTATCACTTTCGTCCCATGGTCTCCAATGTCATCAAACTGCATACAGATCAAACCAAATAATCATCTGAAGCAGGAAAAGGTCATAGCATGGTGTGACGCATAACTCATGACAGAATAAAAGGAAACTCAAATTTCTGTTTCTATATTCGCCAGAATTAAATTCAAATAATCCAGAAAAAAGAGGCTCTACAAACTGGAGCCTTCAGATGTGCGCTAAATTTACTTTGTTAAAATCGCACTAGTGTCACACCACAGGAAAAGTTTAAACAGGCAACAAAGTAAGTGGTTTCAGATAAAATGAAGTCACACTCCAGAACTGCCACAAACATTTTATATCACTAACAATGCATTGGTTACCCATGAGCAGAAAGCAACAATCATCATAGCCAGAGGCAGAATTTAAGTATCTGTTAGAAGTGCAAGAAAGCCTGCACCTTAAATCAAAGGGAGACTAAAAAACATGCATCATATAAAAATCAATAACAGAGAAGATATGAAAATAAATTGAAAGTAAGACTAAGAGAAAGGAACAAACTTGCTTCAGAAGCTCCGCTTCTGTTGAATATGGTGACCACTTGAACATCATGGACAAATTACTCATAAAATGATCTTGGCCATTGCGACATGAAATCTCCAGCTTTCCAGTTTTTGGGTTGAATTCATAATCCACCTGCACATCTTAAAATGAATTAGAATACAGTAGAAGTAACACAAAGCGAAAAAAGGGAAAAAGTTCGCTTAGTACCCTGTGGTTCGGCGTGTTTTTGTCCAAGTACTATGTGATTTACGGTTTCCCAGATCAAAACCAAAAGTGACATTTAGACTTTGGCCAATTTTTTATACAAAAAGACCCACTGTCTATGGTTGCAGCAAAAGACGTTGATATGCAATTGTAAACGGCTAAAAACAGAAGGGAAAAAACACTTAACAATCTATGACATATATGACAAGAGACTTTTAGTAGCATTAGCACACCATTTAAGATTCGCGTGTTCCACATGACACACATCATCGTCGCCACAGCAGGAGTTAACTCCTGAACAGCTGTCTAGATGGCACCCACGACATTGACGGATGCACAATTGCAGCTGCTAGTATTGGCTGACTAGAGGAAGGCCACAAAGTAACAATGACGATAGATGAGACAGATCCGAGTAAGGAACGTCCCAATTTTATAGAAAGCATGGAGCTCGCCTGCAAACCTACGCATATATAGTCGCCAATCTTCCCTAATGCCACTAAGACAAGGTGGGATTCTCCACTAGCATCATCAGCACTCTCTTGGTGGTAGCTTGGCTCCTTTGTCAATCCCAGCTTGGTAGAGAGAGGAAGAGAAAGAGAGAAGGGAGGAGATAGAAAATGAGAGAGAGGAATGAAGATGAGAGAACATTTCCTTTGGTTAAATTTTTTAAGTGATTATAATTCTTAGTTTGAAGGGGATCAGCATATTTCTGTCAAACAAAATAGGTCAAAATCAAACTTTCACAAACCAATATGGGAAACCTCCGTCATTGCTAGAGAATCTTTATCCACATGGTACTTAGAAGCAACTTGTCTCCAAAAAAATTGGAAACATGCCAAGATCAAGATTGAGACCCAAGAGTCTAAACCATACTATATAACTGCAGTTATGTACTAGTTAAAAAAGCCCACGAATAGTTAATCCTTGGTGACTGGATAGATATCAAGTTCAAAATAAAAGATTTGGTTTATCATAGCTGACAGGCACGGTCTACAACTTCAATGCCAAGGTGAAGTCTCTATTTTTCAAAAATTTCAACCCTCCAGACCTAGGTATAATTCATTTCTTCTCTAAATTAACTCAAATTATCCTTGATTACCAATAGTGGGGATGAGCCCTGGCTTTATCACAGCCCATATTGAAACTATGGCATGGGAAATCTTGAACGACGTAAATACAAACAAATTGTAATAGGCATACTTTGTCCCAAAGTTTTGAAGATAGAATTAAACAAGAAAAAAAATACTCACCATTGGAACAACTATTCTGTCACTTCCCGTTCTTGTCAAGAATGTATAAGAGAGGAGACCAATGCTTTGAGTCAATTTACTGCATATATTAAATAACCATTAAGGAGGAAGTATGAGTGGGTAAGTCAAAACTAACAAATTGGAACAAAACATCCAATGATCAGAAGAATTGAGGATGGACATTCCAGAAACTTCTTTCTAAACCTATGCCATTGCTACCTTAAGGCTTAAAGCCTCAAAAATTGCGGCAAACTGAGGAACTGTAGATCGAGGGCAAAGGATCGTGTAATGCAATGCCAGTACCAATAAAAGGAGAAGCTACTGGCAACAGAAAGAGTACCACAAGGACCGCAGATACAGAAAGTAAAATTTCACTAGTTAATTAACAGAAAAATCAGCTACTCTAAGCAGATGATACAAAAATATAATTGGGAAAAGAATGAGCTACCATTTGATGATAATGTAACAGCACTTTATTTCAGCCATTTAAATGCCAACAGTCCACTATATAACCCCCAAATGAGCATGTTATTGTGCTTCTAGACCTCTAAAGAACAAAAAAGGGCATAGTTTCAAACTCTTCCACTGAAGGAAGAAGAATTATGTCAGTTCAATTGTCATAAAGTTAACTATAATTTAATCCAACCTAAGTTGACATCAAACAAAAAAAAAACCTTGTTCTCAGGTCATTTGAGGCGCCTATTTGCCACTTTTCTTAAAAGAATGTAATTAGCTGACAGCTTTGTTAAAGCAGTCAAATGGTGAAACCATTGAAATTCATCAACTGAATGAATGTTGCAATAGATAAGTCTAGTATTTTTCAAATCTATCATCCAGGTGGCAACTGAAGTCAATTGAACGAATGTTGCAATAGTTAAGTCTAGTATTTTTCAAACCTGTCATCCAGGTGGCGACTGAAGACAATAACATCAGCTCCCAGCCTCATGGTGCTAGTCTTGAAGCCGTTACCATCTGCGGTACCGTAGTTTAAGCATTGATTTGAAATACGAACAATTTCGGAAGTTTTTGAAATAACATAAAATTCTCGTACATTGCCCAATGGCTGAGTTGGATTTCTTTCCCGAAAACCCAAAGCTCATACATTGCCGCATCGCTTCAGGGTCCATCCCACCACCATCATCTGTACAGACCAAAGATTGGAATAAAAGTAGGATTATATTACAAATCACAATGGCCTCAAAAAATAGAAATTGCATAAATACATGTAGGAAACGTCAATACCTTGAATCAACAATGCCGGACTTCCATCCCTTGGATTAACAGTTTTATCTACAACAACAAAAGTTGCCCCATTTGGGATCTATTGAACAAAAGAAAAATGAAGAATAGAAATTGTGAAGGCACGATAGAATGTAGTAGTACATAAAAAGAACTAGAATATAAAAGAATTAAAGGTTAACCAACAAGAATATGACAAGCAATGACTAATGCACAGATAAGAAAACAATCAGAGGTGAGCTTAACCAGCCTCGCAGTGAGCAAGAGTGCAATTTAACCATTTTGCATATTAAATTATCCAAGCTTTGGTTCATAAGAAAACAATCAGAGGTGAGCTGACCTCAATGTTTAAGAGAACATAATAGATCAAACGAACCGATAACCTATGCAAATAAACAACATACTAGGTCCAATCAAGTGTGATTGATTAGAGTGAAAATAACCAACTTAACCAGAACCTCCAAAAAGCATGCCTTGTTGCTTCGTCTATATACAAAATGAGCAATAGCTATTCCTTTGCCTAAACGCAAAATTTTCGCATCACTGATTCTCACAATGTCCTATGTTACACCATCACCTGTATAGTTATTTCATAATTCATAATGCAGCTAGCTATGGTGGTTAGCTATGATGACAATGACTTAGTTGTACTAAACCAGGAAGTAAAAAAGCATAATACTAGCCCGAAACAAATTCAGGTAAGCTCGAACCATTGGCCCAAAAAGCTAAACCTTCTAATGCTAGCCACTCCTGTGGGTATTTACATCTAAATGCACAATATTTGTGAATATAACATCAAAGAGAGAGTCTTCGCTAGAGAGGTTACGGGAGCATCACTCATCTGAAGAAACATCACCACTACAGGACTTGCATAACTAATATTCAATGTCAAATGCAACCAACGGGATTCAACCTCCTTGGTACAACATTGACCAAGGAGTTCACACACCCTCCAAAACCGTGAGATTAATATACTATAGAAAGTTTCCTAAATAAGCCAAAATAGGTGTGTCATCATAAAGATTTTAAATAAATAGTACAGTTTCTACCAATTTAATCAAGTTCAAATGATTGGAGTGAAGATAATGAAACAGAAAAGTGAAATCTACCTCATCCACTGCATTGTCAAGTAATTCAGCAATTGCTGCAAATACAAACAATCATAAACGTCAAATTGTAGTCAAAATGCAAATTAAAACACAAAAAGCCACCCTATATGCATACCCCCAAAAGCCCACTTATGTGAAGTGGCATTTGAATGAAGAAACATAGGGTGTACTTGGAGATAAGATTTTCCATCTTGCATCCAGACAAAAGTTAAAAGAAACAAGAAAACAGAATTAGACAACAAGTAGATAACAGTGCCTCGTGTTATTTGTAATACTGCAAGAAAATAAGGCACAACAACTAGAAACGGAAGTTGCATACATTGAGCTGTGACTCTGGACGAGATCCCGTCCTGGTAGTTTCCAGCTTTCCAAAACTGTCGACAAATCGGCGCTGGCGATACATTCGATGCGTGGGAAACACATGTATCGTGCATCGGGGACTGTCCCTGCTCCAACATACTGGATCCAGTTTGGCCAGTAGTATCGTCGTCATCTCGTGTTGCGCATTTTGTTGTGTCGTACTCTCCAACGATCAGTGATTTCTTCGGATAGTTTACTTCTAATTTGACATCCTTCATTCTCGACTAGGCGAGTTCGGCATGCCCGTACTGTACAAGCAATTTTTTAGAAAGAATATTGACCAAAAAGGAAATAATAAAGGTAATGCCATAAAATATGAAGAAACATGCAAAAAAAATCAGTTCTACAAAAAAGTTACTCAATTTGAAAGAACTATCACTATTTAACAAGACCTTTTCCAAAAATGGAATAAGTGTAAAGCACAATTGGCAAATTAGGGTTCCAGTTCCATACTAAAATATAAAAATATAAAAGAAAAAGAAAAATACCGGAAGCTCTCCACTTGCTGGCCGACTTACAGGGTTGGCCGAGCTCGGGGGGCGGAGGGGTGACGTGGCAGAGCCCACGCTCGTCCCTCCCTACCAATTAAGAAGAAAAGGCGCGTTAGCCTGTGGAATATTTATATAAATAAAAAATACATATATGCAGGAAGGGGGCTAAAAGGATGAGGTACATTACGGGAGACGTCGGCTGGCCTGAAGATTTGAGTTCGGGGCCGAGAGGAGACCTCCGGCTAGGACTTACGTCAGGCTGAGGGGTTTATTTCTCTGTCGCCGTAGATGTAGAAACATGCAAAGGGAATGGTAAAAGATTCAATGGGAACAGTGACCCGTAATTCGAGGATTGTATTGAGTGGGCACAGGGATTTAATTTTGTATAGGGACTAAAGAAATGAATTTATTAAGAAAAAGTGATTCGGTAAAACTACTTATTTTTTCTCTCTCCAATCTCTTTAACTTTCCACCTAATTTGTATTAATTAATTCTCTCTCATTAATTAATTATTTTCTTTTTCTCTCCTCTCTGTTCGGACTTGCTGGTTTGTATATACTTTATTACTGGTTTGTTGTTCGGATTTGCTGTTTGTTGTTCTGAGTTGCTGATTTTTTGTTCGGACTTGCTGGTTTGTTATTCGAAATTGTTGGTTTGTTGTTCCGACTTGATGATTTGTATATATGTTATTGCCACTATCTCATGTATGCCAAAACAGTATATGTCATGAATGTCAAACCAGTATATGTCATGTATGTCAAACCACTATCTCTTTTATATCAAACCAGTATGTCATGTAAGCTACACTAGTCAGTGTCGGTCTGTGCGTGTTGGGTAGGGTCACGAAGGGCGATCATCGGAAATGGGAACGGAAGGTGGTCGGAAAGGAGAGTCCGTCAATCGGTAGGTGAAAGTTTTGAAAAGAATATCAAAGGTTTGAGTTTTAATTTTTGATGTAATGTGTATTCGATAATAGTAATTTCTAGGTAATAAATTAGGTGTTTAAATTTTAAATTTGCTTAAAAATAGGGATATTTATGATAATGGGGCTAAAAAAAATTAAATAGTTGTTTTTTTAATTTCGGTAAATGAAGCTAAAAAAAGGAAGTAATTAATGCTCGGGTTTTTAAGTTTGGGTAAAAGTCAAAAATATTCTTGAACATTTTTACACCATTTGATCAAATATTTTTCATAAAGATTCTAATCTAATGGTCTAGATATTTGTCCCCATATGAGGACACTCCCTCTTTAATCTCCACCCAATCCAATTTCGTAATTAGGACACAGGTCAACAATTATTTGAACTCTAATTTGAAATTTCTTGTTATTTTATTATAATTCCTCGTTAATCGGTTAAGTTAATGTTTCTCAATACATTTATATTAATATGTATGTGATAGCTCGGATGGTATAAATAGTTGAATACACGTATTTTTTAGATTTTTCTTAGATAAATATGCATCTCTTTTGTTTCGAACATGGCAATGGATTCAGTGGAAACTACTAAAAATATTTCTCACTATAGGGATTGCTTATAGACTATTTTAATCCTTAAAATTTTAATCTAACGTATCCCTAATTATCTTTATTTTCCTTATCAACATTTAACTTTTTAAAAAAATTAAATATTATCCCTAAATTTTCCATTCTACATTTAATTTGGATTTTATTTTTCTATTCTTCACCCTTCTTTTCCGTTTTCTATTTTCCTCTTTTATTCAAAAAATTTGTTCTCAACCTTAACTTCCCCGCTCCGCCTTATCCCCGTCGTCATTCTGATTCCCTCTACTCGCCTCGGCGCCTCTTCGCTCGATGCTAGAAGAAAAGGGTGGTACCAAAAGATCTAAGGAAAAGATGAGTAAGAAGAAGGAAACAGAAGAATAGGGCATTAGCAAAATAAGTATTGGCGTGGTTTCTGGCAATGATGGAAGGTGTAATCTTTTTGGAGATTTAATTTTGAATATTTTGTCAGTTATTAAAATTTTTGCATAATTTTAGGGATTATGTAATTTTTTAATTATTAATTTTCTATTTTATGTTTTTCATACCATTAATTTTAGAATTATCATTAAATACTAATGTATCAATTATACCATTATGGTAGAGATACTACTCTTTTAGTGATACTACTCTTTTAGTCCCACCAAAAGGACTATCCTTAATCATAGTCGTTGGTTTAGAAATTGCTAATTCTAATTGGATTTAAGTTTGATTGCGGATCCACTTTTAGAAATATAATATAGGCTTTATGGTATAAATACTATGTTTTATAAGTTATCCTTGTCACTTTAACGACCTAATATCGTTAATTCTCAAATCGAAGCGAAGAAAAAACTAATGAACGAATGTTACTCCAAAAAGTTGACGAGTGGCGACCAACAATCATGGGCAGTTGAAGTGTTGGAAAATTATACTTTATTATTACACGGTTCTTATTAATGTTATCAATAGTTTTATGAATTTTACAAATATTACCAATAACATGATTCCAACGATGGTTTAACTAAGATGAAGAGTCCAAAAATACAATAGGATGAGCATTTTTCGGTTCAAATTACAAAATATTGATTAAAAATACGTAAAACTACAAAATATTAAAATGAAATTATACTTACTTTATCACTATATTGTAACTGAAGTTGAAGTAATTGAATATTAGTCATGGAAAGACTATACGATATGGGTAATAACTGATAAGGATACCTGCTCCTAGTCAATGATTCTCGCAGTACAGTTGCTAACAGCCCATGATTCTCGCAGTCAAGTTCAAACATGGATATATTGTTATCTCAAGCGTGCATGTGAATAGCTACAAACTGCTATCTCAAGCGTGCATGTGAATAGCTACAAACTGCTATATCAAGCGTGCATGTGAACAGCTAGCTACAAACTGCTATCTCAAGCGTGCATGTGAATAGCTACAAACTGCGATATATTGTAACTGATTACTGCAATGTAAAACAAGTGAACATCAATTTATTTCAATAATAACCCAATGATAGAACAAGAATAAACAGGGCAACAAGGCAACAAGAGTCGCTCGAGTTGTTTGGAACCAACGGAGAAAGCATGTCGAACAAGACTTGACAATGGAACAAAAACTTCACCCACATTAGGTGTTTAGATACTACTAAAGTTTTTTGATATGGGATATAGTACTAAACTCACAATTACTCGTCAATATAGTATGCAGATATCTCAGTCATAGGAAGAAAAAAAAGATAATGGGACAAGCTATAACATTTTGTACAAGCTCTTATGATTATCCGGAATTGCGTGTCATATACACCTTGGTGAAATCCTAAAACATCAATATCATCCGACAGTTTCAGGTAGCCTAGGACATCAGGACAGCAGACTTGTGGTGATTAATGGCCTGTAATTACCTCAAAAGATCATAATATAAACTTTTCGACAGTTGTCGGGCTAGATTCCTAGCGGTATCAGATAGAATGGCGTGAGTAAGTAAGTTATCAAGGAACTATCACACAGCACATGGGACCTGCCTATGCGTAATACATGAATAGGCTATTTCCGGAAGCTGCAGCGATCAGGTTGGCAGTTGGATGCCATGCTAGATGTTGCAGCTTAGCGTTCATATTATAAAGAAATTCGCTACCGTCCGCGCTTGAATTTTCATGCACTGGAAAATGAGATTTAAGCGAAATTAGGTGCAGATGAAACAACAACAAAAATGCAGGGTAAAAACAAGCACCTTGGCGGTAAAATCCACGAGTCAAATTGCTCAAGGAAGATCTCCGAGCCCTCGAAGAAGAATGTGCATTTGGTTTTCTGTTATAAGAGACGTAAAATTAGCTGGGAACCAGAGAGCAGAAAATTATGCCGTTGACAAGCCGCAGATCACTGGCAAGAATATATATTTCATGGATGGCTTCCATGTTATAACTTAAGAGCACTTGACTCTGATGGCAGAGTAACCATGTAACCGGTTTCCATATAATATTGATCATTATCTACCAGTCAAATTGGAACCATTTTTTTCTTCTATAGCTTTAACCAGCTATTTCAGTCCACAGTTGGATCAATCATAGCATACATATGATCTGAACCAACAGAACATTCAACCACGAAAACATTAGCCAGTAGCGCAAATAAACTCAAAAGGAGAAGTTAATAAATCCAAGTACAACTGTAGAAGTAAAATGGTACGCAGTTTGTGTCTGTCAAGTTGCTGTTCCGCAGTAACTAGGAGTAAATTGTACTCTTACCTTTAGGAGTAATAAATAATACATTGTTCTACTCATAGAAATAAAAAACTCTTCCTGTCTTTTGACCAAGATACTAAATGCCAACAGTCAATTATTTAACGATGAGAGCTGGCGGAACTACAACGTTCGCTGCATATAGGTGGGTGTAGTAAATACCAATAATTACCACACAAAAAAAAGTAAATACCAATAATATACAGTCGGATACCACAGCAATCCAGACAGCCACACAACAGTTGCTTGTTTGAAAGCGTTAAGTGATTGAACCAATAACTATGATGTTACTGCCGCAAAGGGGATTAACTAACCTGCTTGGATTTTTGCTCGCCTCGATTGTAATTCCTTCTCCACCTCCCGTGCCATTGGAGAATATTCTCACGAGATTGCTAAACCAACATCAGAAAGTATCACCAAAACTGCATGCTAGGGATTGGTACAAATGAAAGCCACCAAAGAAATAAAAGCTGACAGTTTGCAGGACGCAAAACCTGTAAGATCCAGTTGCAAATTGATTTTCATCTCCACTGATGCAGCACTCGAACTTGTCAAATATGGAGTCATTATTGTACAGTTCACACAACTGCAGAAGATACAATTCGCTGTCAGCCACGAAGGAAATTGGAAGTATGATATATCATATATGAATTCACGTGTGATGGAAAGTAGCAAAGCCTGTCGCAAGCATATAATACCAGTGATCTATTTCTAAGGATGATATGTGGATCTTCAACATGTATGACAAACCTAATTATTACCCTCAACGTCGCCAAAGTCCATTCCTACGGGACAAGGGTATTAGAATTTGATCATGGGTGGCCATACCATAGGAAAGTACAATACTGACCCAGCTTTACGTCTCTATGTGGTATTGTCGACTTGGTTTTTACAAAATGCAGCAAGAACAGAAAGGATAGTGGACGTTGCATTACTTTCAGCACCCTAAAAGACGGAATAGTAGGACCTAAATATTAATTTATTAAGGAAAAGCCATTACATTTGACCTGCTGGACAGGATCATGAAATAACATTTGAAATAGCAGCAAAAAACTAATGGTGGGACATTAAAGTAATGAATGCTTCAAGAAAATGAAATTCATATGCAATAATACGATTATCAAAACAGATGAATAGGCTTTGAACTCCTCTTGCCTTTGGGCGAAGATTCTCGTGGACTTTAAATACTTCAACCGGAGAAGACTCCTTCCGTAGATCCCAGAGCTAAAGGAAGAGAGAAAAGCATGAGCAAGCACAAAGAGCAAACAAGCAAAATCGAATACAACTTAGCTAGTCCTCATGAGTAACTTCAGTAACCAATACAAAGTTCAAAACCAAAGAGTTAAGAGACAAGAAAGCATATGTATATGATAACAGAATGTAAGCATCATCCAAACAATAGATCAGATCTTTAGACCATGTGGGTTTTAGTGACAAGCCAAATTCATAAGAAGATTAGAATAATGAAAATCATGACTTGCAGAGTGAAAGACCTTTAAATTCATGTAATCACGAGTTAAAATGTGTCTCCCGTCATTTTTGAACTTCAGATCAGAGATCGATGCGATGATCTCTGTGAAGAAAGAAGTTGATCCTTGGCATTCCGCATCTCGCAATCTGTATGATACAGCTCCAAATGACATCAGAACATCCCCTCATCTAGTAGGATAATAGTGCAAGAGGTTAAGATGAATAGTTTTGATTATTAACTTGAATGAAGGCTACAAAACAGATGGATGGGGGACTCTACTCACATTATTGCAGTATGATCACATAGTGCTGACTGCCGCATATCAACAAGACGGACAAAACCTCTTGAGCTGCTGAATGCAAGCAGATTACAATGAATGGGATCGAATTCAGCTGAAGTAATGACCTCTGAATGGAAAGATTAAAATTTAATCAAGACATGGTAAGTAAGAACGGACCTAAAGAAGAATTTTGAAGCCAGGGTAATATGACCTCCATTTTTAATTCAAATAAATGGATAATAAGCAAACTAGAGCAGCGTGAAACCCAATCATCTCTGTGTGGGTAGAATAAACTAAATTGGTCTAAAAATTGGACTCTGGAACATATGCCAAAAAAATAAGCATTTCACTGCCCGCAAGCAGCTCAGTGCAATGAAAGATGCAAAAGCTATCAACACAAGGCTCCTCGCACAAAATTATGCTGAAGCAACCCAATAGCAAACATAACCTAATCAGTGCTTTCACATTATTTTCTAGAGAGCAATATCTCTTTTCTTACTAGAAAAAATCTTGGATATGAAAAACTCTTGACTTGATTTGTAAATAATAAGAAAAATAGTCAAAGATAATGTGCAATAGGTTCCTACCTTTCAAAGGCATCAACCTGTAAAATTACAGCTCTAAGACTTAACGGAAATAACAACAGGTTACTGTTCTAGGTTCAACTTCTTATCCATTTGCATAAAGAGGAACATTATGCATAAATTAAGAGTAAGATAGGCAAGATGTGGCATGTTTCATGTCTGTTCTAAGGGCATACCAGTAAGATCTTCCATGCTTGAGGGTTTCATGTCGATGATATTAAAACATTGGCTACTGATCTCTAGGTTCCACAAGTTTATTCGAAGATCGTCTGCAGAAATAAATGTCTCACCATCACTGTAAACAGATAATTAGCAATTTAGGAGAGAAGCAGGAAATCAAACGACATGGTTTTCAGCTTACATTTCCCTGTGCTAAAATAGGGGGTACATGAGAAAAAAACAACGCACTTCATGAACCAAGTTAGAGATGCGACGTTGACCTGTTGTTTGAGATTGAATTAATGTTAAAGTCATGCGCCTGAGCATACAACTTGCGACAAATTGCACGAGCAGTGTCTTCAGCATAAGCATTCTGGTTTCAGAAATGACAAAGTAGAATACGTGTCAGCAAACGCAAGTATTAGAATCCCTAAGAGAAATTACGTTTGAGCACTATACCGTGGAGAGAACATCTTGGGATGGTATAACATTCTTAACAGCTTCCTCTGTCCACTCCAAGTGATTGCCATTTCCAGCTGATACTCCGCTCTGCCAACTTGTGAAACTCCTCTCAGATAAAAGAGCATTTTCTGAGTACACCGAAGAATCGATGTCCATTTCTTTTACTTTCTTCACCTTATGTTCCTTAACCTAAACAACAGAACAGCTCTCCATCAGCTACCTCTCAAATCTTCTCTCTGCACAAGAAACCTCCTTGTACTCTAAATTGAAGTTAAAAAAAGGAGATCATGTCCCAACATTCATCCTCACCTTCCACAGCTTAATCGTCTTATCATTCGTAGTAAGGATAAACTTCGACCTGCTCTGCGTCCCGCACCATCTCAGGCTATTGATCTTCTCCTCAATCTCCACACTCTTCAAGTAATCAAACTGCAAGGGCACAAAATCCGCGCCATGATTCCCAACAAAATGGAGTAACAACAATACGCTACGTTCACTATGTTAAATCATAACCGCACCTCAGGCTCGTGGCTCTGGAACTCCGTCTTGTACTGGTACTCCGGCCCACCACCGCCTCCGTGGAGCGGGGAATCCAACCGCTCCAACTCCTTTCGCGAATCCAACTTAATAGCACTCTAAAAATACACAAACGCACATAGTTCATGTACTAATTACTTAATAAAACCGAAAAAATAAAGAAAAAAATAAACAAACGGACATGATTCCCATCCTTCCGCTTGAAAACGACGACGCGGCCGCCCCGGTCTCCGACGGCGAGGTAGTCTCCCGTTTTGTCGAACTGAACCGCGGATACTACATCGGCTATAGCCAAAGCAGAAAACAAACAAACCGTTAGCTAATCCTTTCCCAGAGTATTGGATACTTAATTCGGCAGATAATATAAGGGGAAAAAGTAGAAATAACCGTCCACGACTTCTTCACCGGGGACTCGTTCGCCGAACACTTGAGACAACTTCCACTCCATAGGAGCAGGAGGAGGAGGAGGAGGAGACGAAGACGAAGAAGGAGAAGGAGCGAGTTCGCTATAACCGTAATCTTCTCCTACTTTTGTGTGTTTGCTTTTTTATTTTTTATTTTTATTATTTTTCGCAGTGGTGGACTTGTTTTGTTTCGTTATTCTTTTTGACTTTTTGGTTCAGTTGGCCGGCAAGCGGAGCTCGTGTGGGTGTTGAATGATCTCAATTTCCGTTCCATAATTATCCACTTGAATTTCCTTTCTTCCCTTATTGGAGTTTTATTTAACTTCTATCTCTTAAGAAATATAATTATATTATTTAGGTTTAGGTTTTTTAGGATTACTATGCAATACTGGTTGGAGCGCTACATTAGCAACAAAACTTATGAAAACTATTTTAACAAATTTTAAATTTAATAAAGTGTATTATTTTTTTTATTCTAATTTGTAGCATACGCTAGATAGAAATACTTTGTATGAAAATTAATTGAAACTAGATAAAGGTATAATAAACAATTAACCCTTGAGTTTTTTCCTCTCCGCGAGCAGGCCTTATCTCCTTAGTCAATGATTTAGGCACGATATATTAACACACAAAAAATCCAAATTAGCATGTGATAAGGCATGACAAGGCCCATTATAAATTGGCCAAACAAATCAAAGAATATTTATTCAGAAACTAAGAATCTAGTCGGTGCACCAACTTTTTTCTTAAGATAACATTTTATTTAGTATTTACAACGTAGAATCTTCATGAAGCGAAATTCCCTCGAAAAATCGTTCATCGTTTGATCGTCTCCTATTAATGATCGTTGACAAAGTCGAATTGGCGGCACGTTGGCCCCACATTGCGACAGTATAGTACAAGTAATCCGATTGGTTCTGTCAAAAAGTAATATGATTGGTGAAATTGTAACAATGAAACTCTAAATGATTTAACTAATCTCAGTCAAAGTATATGTTATAACCAAATGGGTAAGAAGTGGGCTCAGTGCCTATTAACAACCGTCCTAGCTATGGTTTATTTAAGATTGTGTATGGTCCCGGTATTCCTAAAGTAACAAACTAAGCTCATGCAAATTAGCCCACCTAAATTGGTCTTTAATTATGGTTAGGGTAATTAAATGGTGCCCACTGCTAATTATTAACTTAAAGCAACTAATTTTCAACTTTAACTATCAACCAATGGACAACTAAGCACCTACTAAAACCCCTCATCAAGTGACATTTTGTTCGTTAACTAGTTATTTTTTTCCATTAACCATAAATCTGCTTAAACATGTTAGCCATATCAATAATAAACATGTGATCACGTTAATTAATTTACAAGTTAGCTGAAAACATTTTTAATATACAGGAGGAAAATTGCTGCAAGCGTTGGCCACTCAACTTCCTGTCAAGTAATCTTGATAGTCGAATATCTCGAGAAAATTGATCAGTCCAATAGCATTTTGAAAAGAAAAAAAAAACACAATTGATCACTAGCATAATCCAATCCTTAACTACTTTCAACTTGGCACAAAAAAGTTGAGGACATTAAGTTTCCAAAAGACAATTTAGGCTTCGTAATTTCGTTGTATCTTTGCGGTGGGGGTATTTGGACTTTTGGTGGTTTTGTTCTTATTACACTTATTGTTAATAAAATTTATTTAGAAAAAAAAAATTTCCAAAAAACAAAAAAGTTCATGACTGCAAGTAAAGTGTGTGACCACATACATAAAATAATCACAACACATATGAATCATGCAAAACGAAAATACGAACAATTAATGCATAAAATCTCCTAAGGACGTAATTAACAAGTCAAAACAAATAGAGAGAAATGAACTGCTGCTTCGCTGCTTTCATGGAGTACCAGGCTCTTTCTCTTTAATTCATGTGCATTAGGCTCGATGTTGCTATATGTTCCCTTTTTAACGGAAACATTTACATCGAACCTACAATTTGTTTTAACAGTTAGTATATATATATGTGTTAAAGAGAGAACTGAACTATCAGTTAAGTTACATAGATTAGCCAATTTACGAGAACCAGATGCCAAATAGATTTTCAGTCAAATATTTGAGAATGATGGCACATACAAATTGAGTGATTTTAACTAAAAAGATAATCACTTCTCATACAAAGTTATAAATACACGTTTAAAATATAGATAATTCGAATTTTATTTAGTGCAAACATCATATCCAATTATCACATTCGGATACTTAAGTCTTTGTCATCTGCTACTTTCTTTTTTTAGTAAAGTAGTACTACCCTAAGCCTAAAAGATTGTAAAGAACTAGGCTTCCAAGAGGGAGTGGAAACGGTGCTGAGGATGCATTTCCTCAGTATATACTGAGGAGGATATATATGTCAATTTACCCATCATTACTATTCATCCACTAACTATTCATCCACTAACTACATATTGGTTTGGTCAGTTTGCATTGCTGGTTTATTTTTTGCATTGCTGGTTTGGTTGGCTGTATTACTGGTTTTTTTAGTTACATTACTGGTTTTGTTAATTATATTGGTAGTTTGCTTGGTTATATTACCGGTTTATTTTGTTGTATTACTCATTTCGTTAGTTATTTTACTGGTTTGCTTCGTTGTATTGCTGGTTTGCTTGGTTGTATTGATGGTTTCGTTGGCTGCATTGCTGGTTTTTTTTTGTTGTATTACTGGTTTATTTGGTTGTATTATTGGTTTATTTAGTAACATAACTGGTTTGTTTGGTTGTATTGATGGTTTTATTGGCTGCATTGCTGGTTTTTTTGTTGTATTACTGGTTTGCTTAGTTACATTACTAGTTTATTTGGTTGTATTAATGGTTTTGTTGGCTGCATTGCTGGTTTTTTTGGTTGTATTACTGGTTTATTTGGTTGTATTGCTGGTTTGCTTCTTTTCATTACTGGTTTGCTTGGTTATATTGCCGATTTATTTTGTTATATTACTGGTTTATTTAGTTGTATTACTGGTTTCGTTGGTTATATTACTAGTTTTATTAGTTGCATTACTGGTTTGTTTGGTTGTATTGATGGTTTCGTTGGCTGCATTGCTAGTTTTTTTTGTTGTATTATTGGTTTATTTAGTTGTATTGCTGGTTTGCTTCTTTTCATTACTGGTTTGCTTGGTTATATTGTCGGTTTATTTTGTTATATTACTGGTTTATTTAGTTGTATTAATAGTTTCATTGGTTATATTACTGGTTTGTTTGGCTGCATTGCTGGTTTTTTTTGTTGTATTACCGGTTTGCTTCTTTTCATTACTAGTTTGTTTGGTTGTATTGCTGGTTTGCTTCTTTTCATTGCTGGTTTGTTTGGTTGCATTGCTGGTTTGCTTCTTTTCATTATTGGTTTGTTTTGTTGTATTGCTGGTTTGCTTCTTTTCATTACTGGTTTGTTTGGTTGTATTAACAGTTTCGTTGGCTGCATTGCTGGTTTTCTTGGCTGCATTGCTGGTTCGCTTGGTTGCATTGCTGGTTTAATTCAAAAGATGTTGCATTTGACGAACATATTGTAGGAATAGATTTGAACCAACTACCCGAAGAACATATTTGAAATGATTGGTGTTATTTATTTTTTTTTCATTCAATATATGAAAGTAACCAGTATGGGAGTTTTGAAAACCAGCATTACATCCAAGAAAACCAGCATTACAGCTAAGAAAACCATCAATACGGTCACAAAAACCAATAATACGGCCATTTAAACCAGCAATACACACAAGTAAACCAGCAATAGGGTTAACAAACCAGCATTACAGCCAAGAAAACCATCAATACAGTCACGAAAACCAACAATACAGCCATTTAAACCAGCAATACACACAAGTAAACCAGCCATCGAAATGAACAGTGATTTTATTTGAAAACGTACAGTGCTTTTATTAGTGGATGAACAGTAATTTTATTAGTGGATGAACAGTAATTTCGTTAGTGGATGAACAGTAATTTTGTCAAAAAGTCTAAAATACCCTTATTCAATAATGGCCATTAGATCAGAATATTTAGAAAAATCAAAATATTATGATCCAATGGCCTATTGTTTCCTCAGTATATACTGAGAAAACTTTCCCTCAGCACCGGATCCAAGCGCCTTCCAAGAGATGTGAGTGTTCCCAAATTAGCGGCATCTGTCTCCTTGCACCTTTACACGTGAGCTGATAAATGGTGTCTTGCCTCGCTATTGATGTCTTAAAGTACTTGTGCTTTTCCATGTTTGCATTTGCTCTATTATTGATTAAATTCTTTTGATGAGGATTTCTCAAAAAGGAGATCTCGTGGATGAAATGACAATTGTGTTGCTAAATAGTATAAATTGATGGATACAGAATTCAATTCTAAAGGATAGTGAAAAAAATTATCATTGAAATGACAATTGTAGGGTAGATTGTTAATTGAGGCCATGTGACCAACACATGGAAGGATGGTTAGAATATGTCAAAAAAATGTTTATGGAAAATATCACCAACGAAGGACAATATATGAACCAGAAGATATTTGGTTAAAAAACAATTATTACATGATGTCTAAGGTGACTTTTTTTTGTGATTTTTAATGAAAATAATAAGCGATAATTTAGTTTAAAAGAGCCGATGTCAATAGAATAACAAATAATAGAGTGAGAAGTCAATGGCAGAATTATTAATGTCACTAATATTTTGTTAGTTGATTCAAAATTATAAGATACTCTAATTTTATTTTAACAAATTTTGAATTATAAATTTTATAAAAATTAAAAATTATTAAAAAAAACCCATGATTCACCTTGAAATATCACCTTTTTTTGTGATATGAAATATAACATAGTGACAACAAAGGCGGGTTCTTTAAAAAAATATATTTCTCTTGTTTGATAAGTAACAAAGGACATCATACTTTTAAACTTCTACGTACCGAAAACATAGTTTTTAAAGGGCATCTAAAGGAAAATTTTGTATGTTTACCAAATGAGCTGGACAAAACGATCTCTAACAGCAGACAAGGATTCGATTAGGAAATGATTGACTATAGATTGTCAGTTGTTAATCTTATGTCAATAGCAATTATAAGAGGTAGTTTTACTCCCATGTGGAAGCATGGGCAAATGCTTAAATTTATCTGAAAAATATTACTTCAGTTATTTATAATTCCAGAGTATGCAGCTAATTTTCTTATTTTAATCATCGAAAATTGTTTCATTTTGGGCACAATTGGATCAGTTATTAGATATATCATAAAATCTATCCAAATGCATACTTATGTCAGTTAGGTTCAAGCATTACATGCTAACATGAACAAGCCCTGAAGATTTTGTTTACATAGCCACCAAAATCAAACTGATTTATATTTAATAGAAACTTTTCAGAAAAAAAACTCAAAAGATAAGAAAATGAAAAGCACATTATATTTGTATTTTTCAATCCCAATTCAATTTCAAAACCATGGAATTTTTGAAGAACTCGGTGGGGATTCTTGTTTATTTGTTAATATTGTTTGATGTAGCAGAGAAGATGACCGGAACGGCGAGCCGGAGACGATGATCGATAATTCTTTTTTTTTTTTGGAAGAGTATAAATATCATAAAAATGTTGTATTGACCTCACCAATATCATTCAAATTTGCAAACATAACAGACGACAAGAAAATATTGTGAACATTAAGATTCACGTTTCACATTTGGTCATACGCTAGAAACTCGAGGGTATTTCTATAGAAATATATGCATAAATTCAACGGTTAAATAAAAAAAGGAATTGTAAACAATGTATTTATAATAAAATTAACGGGTGAAAGTTATTCTATATTAAGATTCCAGATTTTGAATCTTGGAAGCTTTAGTTTTTAAACTTAGTTAGCAGTCCACTATCCAAATGTTTTCACAGTGTAATTTGTCAAGTGATTTTAGATTCAAATATTTATCGAATAAAATAACTTATTTATCCAACTATCTCTATGTAAGATTCATAATAAAAAATTAATAAATATATTCAAAATTAAATACTCTCGAGTATAGTCAAATTTATATTCGTGAAATTTATATTCTTTACATTTGAATAGTAAATAATTAGATTATATTTTTAGTTCTTGAAAATTGAAAAATGATATGGACAAAATAGTCTTAGCACATCTTTCATGCAATAATCAGTACGCGACAAGGAAATTTTTATCCTCGGAGCCATTTATGTGATTATGTCTTGTCTTCCTCTCTCTCTCTCTCTCTCTCTCTCATATATCGTCGCCAGGCAAATGAGGCACACTTGCCGCCTTCCATTGTCAGTCTCACGTCCACTATCCAATCTCTCTCTGCACCTCCATCGTTTTCTCAAGCTAATCTTTTCTCGGACCTCCTTCTACCACTAAATCCATTTCCAACCACCCCACACCTCCTCCTAATCTTCTTCTTCTTCCCATGCAACCCTTTATTAGTTAGCAAGCTTTTAAGAGTGTCCACTAAAATGGGTTCACTTGAACTTCCAAAGAAAGTGTTTCTCTCCTTGGCATTTGCATTTGCACTTCTCTTCCTTGCAGCTTCTTCCTCTGGGGATGTTCCCCTGGTGCCGGTTAAGTTCTTCAAGGCTCCTCGTGCGCTCTCACGTTCCAACTCTGCCGCATTTGCGTTTCGGGTGTTGGTGGGTGCCAAGTATGCAACTTGCACTCGTTGTAATGTCACTTGCCAGGTCAGCTAGATTTCTCAAATTGTGATCTTTTCATAGAACCGAGTACAAGCTTTTCCTCGAGGGTGATTAGTGCTGTGGAGAACTCGGTGTGGTTCGTCGTGTTGTTGTGTGTACCACATCGCTATGTGTTTGTTTATAGGTGTGGAAAATCTGCTTCTTAAAGTTTTGGGCTTAATGGTATCAGAGCTGGTTGATCCGTGATCCATTGTCACTCGTACGACCATTTTGTCTCGAAATATATATATCAGAGCTGGTTGATCCGTGATCCATATTTATATTTATATATATATATATATATTTTGCTTAAGAACCTAAGCTAAAAGTGGCAATAACTAAGTTAAAAGTGTTGCCATTTCTTAATGAAAAGTCTTTCTGACATGTTAGCAAGTTGGAAGATACCACTAATGTAGGACTAAATGTCTATGAACTTGTGTCATATTGCTTCTCCATCTCCATGTCTAGAAAGGATTTGTTTAAGTAACCATTTACAAGTTCTGAACCTTTGTCCTGGATTACCATCCCAGATCCTCGCCCGACAGTTTTCCACTTAAACCAGGCCTCGAGGCCGTATCTGGTTGTTTGTAATCAATTCGGAGCCGCACTTTGCCATCCACTAAATAGAGTGGCATGTGATTGATTTGGTCCATCACTTTCTATTACAAATCTAGGATTTGTGTTGACAACATTGTCCGATTCTCAACACAGCTGGATGGTGGCCATGTATCTGACTGTGGTGCTGGGAATGCTCTGTACAAGGATCTGCAGGATGGACATCATACATTTGGTGTCTGCAGAACCGGGTTCAATGGAGTTGGCTGTTCTACATATAACTGGACTATTGGTTAAGAAAACATCCCTTCAACCATCTCCAGTAACACTGTATAATATGTTAGTTTCAACTTATTTGTGTTGCTCTTACCAAATCCTACATGTGTTGCAGATAGCACTCCGCCAACTGCTAGTTTATCCGTCTCATCATCATTCACAAGTGCTCTAAACATCTCTGTAGATGTATCCTTCTCTGAACCCTGCAATATGGGCGGAAGTTTTGCTTGCTCGTCAGTGAATGCGTGCAACGTGAGTAGGTGCCAACATGAACATACTAAAAAATATTATAGGTATATGGTAGAGAAGATTGCACGAAAAATAACGGTCCTGACAGAAATATTTCATTTCCTACTTACAGCTTCTTGTTTATGGTCCCGGCAACGTGGTACCATCGTCGTTTGCTGTTCTGCAACCAAACCTGAAATATTCTCTTTTGGTGGCACTGTCACCAAATGCAACATACGGACGCGTGATACTCGTGATGGATAAGAACTTTTGCTCCGACTCTGCAGGAAACTTGTTCACAAGAGCAAATAATTCTTTTACAGTTGTTCATTTCGGTAAGTCATGTTTGTTCCTCCTACCTTGTAGCTTTTGATGTTGCAAGAAACTTTCCCTACTATTGTAATCAACTAATTCGAAATTTAAGCATCGTTTTGTGATTCTTTAATTCACAGACAGAAGAAGTGTCTCTGTCAGCCTGCGGACTCACGTTCCCGTAAAGTCACTTCAACTAGACAACAAAGCCAGGACAGCGCAGGCAACTAACGACCAGGACCAGTTGAAATTGTATCTGTACTTTTCTGAGCCTGTTCATAATACATCGTCCGAAATACTAGATTCTCTCAAAACTAGCGCGGGAGATATTGTTCCGATAGATGGAGAAACACTTGGAAACCGACGATTCGGCTTTCAGGTCATTCACTGTGTCTCCCTTGTCTTAGTTTAACCTTTTATACGTTGCTTGGATCATTTTCATCAATGCATTTCCTGTCAATCCTTTCAGGTTGCCAATGTATCTACCATTGCTGTAGTTGACGTAAGGCTCAATTCAAACTTAATACAGAGCAGATCAGGAACTCCAGTTTCTCCAATTGCACCTGTCACATTCCTTTACGGTATAATGCACTTCACTTGGTGCTTTATAGATTGGCAAGGAGTTTCTGAGTTGTAGTTGGTTTGTTATGCTCTATCTTTTCGTCTGAGATCTGATCATATTTTCTTCCATTAGATTCTCAAAGACCGGTAGTGAGGGTGAGCACAACATCTAGCACAAGAACGCGGGCACACAGAATTCCTGTGTCCATAAAATTCACTAAGCCCGTGTTCGGTTTCAATTCATCGTCCTTATCAATCTCTGGTGGCCATGTGCAGAGGCAAGTTTTTTAAATTTTACTACATGAACAATACATATACATGGATGCAAAGAATGTACCGAAGTTAATTAATACAATTCTCAATTCCAGCTTCCATGAAATTAGCTGGAGCAAGTACGTCGCGGAGATAAATGCAGATAGCGGGTCTGTGTCTATCATTGTTCCTCAAAATGTGACATCAGATGTTGCTGGAAATAGAAATCAGGCATCCAATATCCTACAAGTGAGGCACTGTAAGACTTGAGCCTACCCTTTTCCTTTGATGCCTCCCTTTTTCACAACAACCTTTCTCGGGCTTCTAACAGTGCTTCTAATCCATTTGCAGATGCCGTTCCTGTCATATCGTCCATCAGTTTTATAGTCGTGACTGCTTGTTTCCTGACAACAACTGTGGTTGCTACTCTACTAACTGTGTCAACTTCAAGCCTTCTATCAATAAAGGCTTTCTCGAAACCGTCTTCTTTTCTGACAGCCGATCCAACGAGGGTTCTATTTGTACGATACCTCAACTGTTATTCTCTCATTGTTTGTGGGGACAGTTGCATCGATAAACTAACGGAAGCAACGTTCGTGTTTTGCAGAGAAGTGCGTGCTACATTCAGTTTTTTGCGTTTTCTCGATGGTTTCCCGTGACGCTGCCAGTTCAATACTATGAATTTGCTAGAGGTTTGCAATGGAGTATTCCTTACTTTCCTCTCCCTTGGGAGACTGGTGGCACTAGTCAAATCATGGTTGGCTCGAATGTATCTAGCAGTCCACATTCCTTAATTTCCAAATTTACAAGCTTAACGATGTTAGAGAG
This sequence comes from Hypericum perforatum, assembly GCA_012979155.1. Taxonomy (NCBI): domain Eukaryota; kingdom Viridiplantae; phylum Streptophyta; class Magnoliopsida; order Malpighiales; family Hypericaceae; genus Hypericum; species Hypericum perforatum. The sequence goes on along the minus strand of SOPF01027166.1, from coordinate 2,026 downwards.
CCAACTAAGTTCGGCTGCTGGAATTCTGCCCGGACTGCCACTTACTCCACAAGAATACAGATCCTTCTTTGAGGTAGGCAATGAGACTACGTGCACATTTTAACGTATAAAGGAATGAAGGCTTCTTTTCATCGAAAGTTTTTCGGTGTTTTCAGAGCCAAATATACAGACCAGAAGCCGAAGATATTGTTGACTTGCAGCATTCAAATGGGTGATCCATTTTCCTCCGAAGTTATTCAGTGTTTTAGGCAAGAGTCGTTACTTTTTGATTAGCTATCTCAATGCCTTATCTCTTACAGGTGGAGGGATTTCGATCGGAGCATGTTCTGGCTTGCCGTTATATCTAGCAGCTTAATTCTCCTACATTTCCTACTTTATCTAATTCTAACATTCAAGCTGAAAGACGGAGAGAAGAAGAGAAGCTACGGAGCACTGGTTTTTCCACGACTCGAAATATTTCTGACAATGCTCGCATTACCATGTCTCTGTGAGGCTGCAACTTCTCTAGTCAAAGGTACATGTTTTGCTTCTACAAATCTTCTATGCACTTCCATCATATGCTGATAAAATTTCGGTGGTCTTCAAGGAGGCACACGGTCTGGAGTTGCTGTTGGCATTCTGATACTTATTATAGTTGGTTCTTGGCTTCTGGCATTGTTCTTGTTCCTCTCTGTGGGTATCACTCTAGGGAGACTACTTCAGTACAAAGAAGTCCATCAGGAAGGAGAAATATTGCATTGGTATCGGGAGCTTATCCGGGTAACTTTAGGCCCCGGTAAAAGAGGGCAGTGGACATGGAAAAACGAACAGAGATCCGTTTATCTGACGAAGTTGGGGCCGTTGTTCGAAGATCTACGAGGTCCTCCTAAGTACATGCTTTCGCAGATATCAGGGGCAAATCCCGCGAAGCACGGAGAGGGCATCATTGACTCTGATGACGAGAACGAAGATGCAGAGGCGCCTTTTATTCAGAAACTATTCGGCATTCTCAGGATATATTACACTCTTCTCGAATCAGTTAAACGGGCTCTGCTCGGCATTGTGGCAGGAGTATACTCCGACACCTGGTCTTCTAAAGGCGGAGTACTCATCATACTATTAATCACTTCATTTCAGCTCTTCTTCCTCCTTCTTAAGAAGCCTTTCATCAAGAAAAAGGTCCAGCTCGTTGAGATCGTATCCATCTCCTGCCAAGTAGTAATCGCCGCTACTTGTTTCGTGCTGCTGGAGGTCACAATATCTCCGAAGACCGAGGAGAAAGTCGGCATCTTCATGGTTGTGGTGTTCTTGCTCGGATTTTTAGCAGAGATGGCCAATGAATGGTACGCATTGTATAAACAAACACGCCGTCTTGACCCCTCGGATCAGTCCTTCTTAACGGGGCTCAAACACGCGGCGATCGGACTTCTCCTCGTCATGACCCCATCCAGAGTCAGCCAAAAACTGAGAAGCAAGCTCCCAAAGAAGCAGCTCGGAGAGACAACAGGCGAGAATACGTCTTCGGCAGACAGGAACCGAAGCTCGGAGAGCCGGAGCTCGGGTACTACTGGAGAGAAGCCATGGATGAGGCAACTTAGAGAGATGGCAAGGGCAAGCTTCACTAGAGAAGGACATGGAGGTCCAAGTGATCCTTCAACTAGCCGAACCAAGGGGAGTGGGTTTTGGTCAATGAAGAGGAGTGGAGAGAGCTCATCTCAGAACTCATCAGATTACAAGTCCAAACCAAATAAGTTGTACAAGGATTTAGAAGCCATTTTTGCATCAAAGTGAGAGACTTGGCCTGTTGGTGTAGTAATTTTTTTGGCCACTTCATTAGTTGCACAATGCTTTCATCATGTTTCACCCGTTATCATGTCTCTTCCAATTTGTAAAGCTTAAATAATATGTATGTGTATGGGAGATTAGGAATGGGCCAGACCCACTTATATAAGTAACCTATTTATGGTAACGGTAGTTATATTCGACGATACCCATTTAATGGGGTGGACACGAGTAATTGTAGTTTTTGTGTTTCAATTTTTTTTTT